>PVHY01004615.1:0-38152 GCA_004024945.1 Uropsilus gracilis
CAGCAGAGGCCCTGATCACTAAGGATGGCAGTCAACTGAGACAGAGGGGAGGTGGGAGGCGGGTAATGTGCAGGCTCTGTTGCTGTTATGAGGTCAATTAAGTTGAGCAGCTTGTGTTAATTGTCTGATTGTAGAGGCCATGCTTCCTGAAAACAGTATGTAAGCACCATGGGGGGAGGGAGGACTGTAGAAACATTATAATAAAAAGACAAGAGACTGGGTAGGGAATCAAAGATGGGAGGGGGGAGGGAGGGAGAGGGAGGGAGGGAAGGAGGGAGGGAGGGAGGTTGACAGACAGACAGACTGGGGAATGGAGGAAGCTCTTATCAAAACCCACTGTTAGCTCTCAATTGGGAACACCACCACAGTGTTCTGCGAAACTAAACTGCATTAAAATGAAAACGAATTAAAAAAATTCTAGTTTCTAAAAACCAGAAAAGTACAAGGATCTCAAAAACACCTTTGTATAGCCAGGAATCTGTTTTCATTTGTACGGGTTTCTATGAATAGCATTAGCTAATGAAATTCTCCAGTTGTTTATCATATTAATTAAAAAAGGAATACACATTTGATTTCCACTGGAATCTTGCCATTCAACCAATATCGTCAAGCTCTTAATAATGATATCTAATTTTCTCATGTTTTTATAAGAAAGATTACCCTTATGACAATCAAGATCATTGTGGGCTTTTTCACAAGTCATGAAAATTAATTATTTTTTCCAAAATGAAAGTCAGGAAGGAGAATTAGTTCACATTTTGCTCATCTATTTATTCAGATATATAAATATCTTTATTTTGTGTGTTTGCATTTACATTATTTAGATTGATTCAGCTAGAATCCAGTGATTTCTACTTACTATTCTGGTTAACCAGTTGCATTGAGATCAGTTCTACACTAACCTAATTCAAAGTCTGAACAACATTTAAAAATGAGAGCCAGTATGTTTTATAGCAGGGATTTCATGTTTTGCTTGCCTTGGGTCCTTTGTTTGCCATGTGGAACTAAGCTGGACACCTGAATTTTAGGATTTTCCTTTTAGATAGGGTACTGAGGACAGACACAGGCTCCAGAGCCCAACCTGGCAGCTATTTGCAAACCAGATCAAGCCTTGTAACTGTCTGACAACCTGAGTTTTAGGAGATTACAAATACTCTGCCCTCCAGTTACCAGCAGGAAATTGAGGTGTTAAAGACCAAATATATACAATACTCTTCAGCAGATAAATGGGGAGTTAGGGAAACTCAGCCATGATGGTGATCATGAGATGACCATGCGTCATGTGTGGCTCTGTGCTAAGAGGTGGACAATTCAAGGGCAGGGTCCAAGTCACTGGCACGCCAAGTGGCTTCAAAGTCATCTGGTTCACATGTCATCTATCTCCCCTGATGTCTTATGCTATGACAACATTGTAATTCTGCGCCCCTTTCCACCTTTCCCATTAAATTGATATATGTGTGGCTGTATTTTAATCTCTGATTCACTTAATTACCTATGCTGTGCTCAAGATCCAAGGCCACAGGGACTGTTTCCATGGGAATAAGATCCCCGGTGGCTTTCCATCCCCCTCTACATTCACGTTAATGTCACCTTTGTCAGTTCTCCTGTGCATTTCCATCTTCTTGGAATGTTCCTTATGCAAACTTCAGAGACCCTTAGAAGAAGGCATCAACCAAAATCTGCCACAGGTGACTTCTGGCAAGATGGTTTCACATTTTCCTTTTTTCCTCCAGGTTCAGGCATCAGCAAAATTGTTTATGACACTAACTCCTGAGCCTCAGCCTCCTACCTAAGTTCCCAGCAGTGTTTTTTCTCTCTTCCTATGTGGATTTAGAGAGACAATGCTCTTGGGGCAAGATGATGAGTATCACTGAGTGGCAGAGCCATCAGGCTCTAGGATCTTAGTAGACCTTCCATGTGGGAAAACCTATCACTTAATGAAAATGCAGTACAGCAGTACTGAAGAGATAACTCTCCCTGGGCCTCAAGGGAGTAGAATTCTGAACAACACTAGTATGGGAAGTAACCAGCCCCATTACCTTTATAGAGAAGAAACTGGAGTCTAATGTGGGCTAAAACATGCGCTCACTGAATTACAACAGGTTCATGCTGAACTACCTGGGGGGAACTGAGGTTGTCTCTCTCACTGATAACTCTCCAAAAAGGTTAGGAAAGTGGCCATTGCCTCATGGTTTGCAGAGCAAACCAGATGGCCACTGTGAAGGAATTTGCTTCTGAGTCTGTAAGAGATGTTGATGATGGGAACTCCCCTTTCACCTATGGGAAAAAGGGCAACAAGAAATAAAGTGACTATCTTTTGGAAGCCCATCAGATTCACAGTCCACAGCATGGGCCCATCAGTGCCCTGTGATGCTCACCTTTCTGAGCATACTTGCCAAAAACTGGCAGAAACTAAGGCTCTCCTTGCTGCACAGCCTCGGTGCCAGCATAGGGCAGGTACTTGATCAGCTCTGATTCTTTTCTCCCCTGAGTTCTCATCCTGGCTCTGTTATAAGTCTCTGTAACCTTGGAAGAGTTATTTAACCTTTCTGGATCTGAATTTCCCTCCACATAAAACCAGAGGCCTTGACAAGATCTTTGTATTTCCTTCCAACTCTAACAGTCTATGACTGTGTGACTTTGAGTTACCCAGGGGATATGGTAATGGGCTACATTACACAAAAGACTTGGTTGTAATATTATGAACTGTAACACAGGCTTCTAGCAAACTTGCCTGCACTCCCTAGCAGAATCCCCTATTGTTCTGAGTATAATGAATAATCCAACAAATCATGTGCTCTATCTGAGACCTACCTAGGTCCATGCCCATGACCAGCCAGGGGCAACACGGTAAAACTGGAGAGGGATGCTGTCCAACCCCCTCTCTGCTTGGCATGAATGCTGTCCATTTAGTGGATTTCCTCACTTGCTATCACCCACCAGGCCAATACTGCCAGTTCTCACTACTTCTTGCTCTCATGAGAGTATCAAAATTCACCATCTTACATTCCATTCCTCTGTGACCCATGTGCTTTCTGTCAGTCTTGTGAAATGATTCATTTAAGTACATATTGTTTTAAAAGATAAAAAAGAACAAGATATAGCACCTCTCCTCAGGAGGTTTCAGCCTTAGAGGTAGAAGATCCTGACATACACTTAGAAGTTAGAAAGCAGCAGGTACAAAAATAAACACAGCACTTTTTTAGAAAAGCAAAAGGCCATTATTTCCTGAAGCCATAAGGGATGGCTTTGTGGAAAAGGGGTATTTAGCTGTACCTCTGGTATAAGCAGGATCTGATAGGCAGTGATGGAAGAGTAGAGCATCAGGAACAGAGATAAAATTATGAACAAAAAATGTGTGAGAAAGTGTACAGTGAACTTTGGAAACTGAGGATAATCTGATTTGACCATGAACATGAAGAAGAGCAATGAACGAGGTTAGCAAGGCTGTTGAAGCTCTGCTGTGGTATGCCTGTCTAAGAATTTTTTTCAATAGACAGTGGAAAACTGTTGAAGGTCATAGGTCATGGGCAGAGGGTAGAGAGGGAGGTCGATTACCATAACAAGCTTAAGCCAAGAGCCATGTCTAGGAGAACTGAAAAAGAAACATGGGAAGGTGGTAGCAGGTTCAGAGATCTTCTGTTTGTGACCTGGGGAGAGATGCCCTGATGTGAGATGCCAGGAGCAGTCAGGGGGAAGAAGGCTAGAAGAGAAAAGCAGAGAGAATCAAGGAGATGAGGCTGTGATGACATATGCAGGCAAGACACATAAAATGGAGACTAAGGATCAAATCCTTAATCATCTCAAATAGAGAAAGAGGAGGTCCAGCAGACGGCTGGGTCTGAATGGGAAGGCTGAGTTCTGTTTGCCAGACACCGAGTGTCTGTTGTCTTCGGGATGACCAGAGGAAATGTCTGGCCCGGACACAAGTGGGGGTGGGCTGTGAGCCCAGACTGGAGAGCTGGCCAAACACATCAACGCATTTCAGTATCTCACACAGTGAAAGAGGCCACTGCAGGGTTGTCTGAGTCTGTAAGAAAAAGAGTGTTGTGAGAAAAGGGAAATGTGCCAACCGCAGAACCTTGGGGGAAACATGGATGGGGTTGAAGAAGGAAAAGGAGTCAGACCAGAGAGTCAGTGCTGTGGAAGAGTCAGAAGAAGAGGGAGTCCAACCAAAGGGATTCCAGCAGGCTGGCGTCTGCTCCCGGATACAACTGCAGGCCCAACAAGAAACATGGCTTATCCTTAGCACCAGACCCATCTGTGATGCGGGGGGAGCAACTCAGGACAGGCAGCCTACACATCCTCTCCAGCAGCTCAGTCCTGTTCTAGCTCAACGGAAGGACTAGCCTTTTCCAGCATCACTGTCAGCTCCCCACAGAGCATCTTAGTGGGTGCAGAGAGATGAAAAGGCTTATTTTCAGTAGAATGCCTCCTAGAATTGCATAGCTTTCTCTATACGAGGACCTTCTCAAGCTGTGGAGAGCAACTGAGGCACTAAAACCTGCACAAGCAGGATGGAAGATGGACAGATATGCACAGGCAGGATCAGAGGGCGGAAGGAAACAGACCTGAGCAATAGAGGGGAAAATACAAGCAGCTTTTGAGAGCAAGTTGGAACAGAGGGCCCAGGGCTCCAGATGGGGATGGAAATGAGGGAAAGGAACCTACAAACTGGGGTAAAGCTGAGGGTGGGCGAAGAATGTTTTAAGAATTGATACATCCCAGGGACTGAAATGATGTGAAATATATATAAATAAAAATAAATAAATAGGAAAAAAAAAGAATTGATACACCTCGGGGGGGGAACTTCAGTGTATGTTACTATGTCAAAGTCGATCTGAAAGGGTCCCGCATCGCACAGTCCCATTCCATCACATTCTGCAAAAGACTTAGGGTCTGGATATTTAGAGTCTGGAAATTCTAAATACATCTGGTTGTCAGGGGCTGGGAAGGGTAAGAGATAGTGGGCAGAGCAGAGGTTTTTGAAGGCAGTGAGACTGTTTGTGATGGTAGATGCAGGTCACTGTAAATTTGTTTAAACTCATAGAATGGGCAATGCCAAGAGCAAATAATAATGTTAACTATGGGCTTTGGATGACAATAATGTGTCAATGTAAATGCATCAATTATAATAAATACATCACTCTACAGGATGGTCAAGGCAGGGTAGGTTAGGCAAGAGGCTGTGGGGACACATGGGAACTCTGACTTTCTACTTAGTCTTGCCATGAACCTGAAACTGCTCTAAAAACGAAGGTCTATTTAAAAGGGGAAGTGATACAAATAGCATTGTTTAAATAGTTGTTTACACTGCTGCTCCCTGTTCTCCAGCTCTCTCCCACCAAGACTTTATCAGGTGCTAATGTCAAAACATCCCTGGAATAGGTAGATTATTTTTTCACATTGTGAGAAACTAATGAAGAAGTTGTTAGGTACAGAGACAGTCTTTCCAGGCCTGGAACCTGGAACATGGAGCAGACCAGCAGAACCCAAGTCTCAGGAAAAGAAAGCTTTGACTCATAGGAAATTGGAATTTTCAAATTGAAAATTTGAATTTTCCCAGAGGTGAGATGGGTAAAGCATCCCGACCTCTAGTCACCAGGACCCGGGGAGTCTCCTCTGCAAGTCCAGTGATGTCTGGAGGGCTCCAGCTTGGCAAAAATCACAGTGTGATGACTCAGGAGAAGAGGCTGGGGCAGGGGTGAGGGCACACGTGGACTGGAAGCAGAAGCCTATGGTCTCTGACAGCTGAACCACATGGCGAACACCGGCTTTGACTTTGACCAAGTGCTTGGATAACACAGTCCTTTCCGCTTTATTTTTTATGATTTTAATTAATACGCATTTTATCATAGCACTTTAGCTACATCATCATGATACTTTGGAAGTACAGGATCTCCCCTTCCAAGTGTATCTCCATGGCATACCTATACAGGGGACCCATCGTTCTCCATCAAGGTCTTTCTCCCTACCCTCTTCTCACCCTTCCCTGCCCCCACTCTGTTTTAAAATATTATTCTTCTAAATAAGAACTTCCAGCTTTCCTTGAAACTTCCCAAAGAAAAACATTCTTTATCAGCAAGCGAAACAGGTAGCAGACTTCCCAGCCACCGTTATTATTAAATCCCCACACACAGAGCACATCCTGCCAAAAACTCAGCATCTCTACTTCAGGGATCACCGAGTGGCAAACAGCCATCCCACCTGCTCCAGAAGGCTGATCACAGCAAGCAATTATGTGCAGCACCCCGGCAACTGCCAGACAGGGTGGGCAGAGAGGTCAGTCTGACTGAGCTGGGCCCAGAGCAGAGGCAGCCACATAAGCCTTGTGCATGGTGAAATGATCTTCGCTGACTTCCATTAATCTCTCCAGGGCCCCCTGAGGTCAGAGATGTTTGAACAGCAGCACAGGTTGAACTTGCTCACCAGGCTGGCTCTGCTCATATGCTCCCCAAGGGCTGCAGGCTTTCTCAGTCATGGCCAAACCACCAGGTAAGCAATAGGTGAACTGCAAGGTGTGCAAATATTTGGCTTCATTCATGATCAAATAAATCATTTTTCCTCTCCCTGAGCTCCAGGAAAATCCAGCAAAGCCTATGGACTTGCCCAGGAGTGCAGATTTATACATAAAACACACCTTGCTTAAAGGACATGCAAGACTGCAAAGATAGTTCAGCTTTACACACACTCAAATGACAACTGGCGTCTCAGAACTTCACTTTCCCAGAAACACATCTTCTCAAGGCAGGTAAGTCAACCCACAGCAGCAGGTGAGGCATGGAAATCAAAGTCTTCATAGGATGAGTTCAAATAAGCTTTAATTTTCCAAACCTCTTTGTCATAAAGATTTTAGCTCAGATCAAGTACATAGGGAAGCTGCTCAAAGATTTTATGTTTTTCAGAAAGCCCTGAATCCTGGCATGGGGATGCTTCACTACAGGGATGCCACACTCCTTCTCCAAAGAGAAACCCAAGGTGCATTTCCTGGGACACCTCAGCCACCAGAGGAGGCCCTGTTGTGCTTCCTACATAGTGTTCTAGGCTTGATGCTTGCTCTGATTCCTTCCAGATGATTCTAGCTTGTTAACAAGGGAAACAATTCAGTTTAATTATTTTGCTGATTCATCATTACCAATCTGCTGTTGTTGTTGCCTATTTTGTGCAACTTTCGATTCAACGGGCTAGGTATTTTGAATACAGCCTCCTAGTCCAGGTTTGGTAGTACACGGTAGAGATTATGTGGGAACTCATGTGCTTTGTGTGAGTTTTTTAAAATATCATTCCCTCCATCTTCCAAAATGTATATTGCCAGTCTGCTCCCTCCTCCTTGACTCTGAAGAAGGCACTACCAGTGATTCACTTGAAGGCAAACACCAACTACCAACACCTACTGGATCCAGCCATTGCTATGGGCTGTCTGTTGTTGGCACCAACTTAATAACCATCCACAAGAGCAAGGAATCCCCACATTTGTTACAGGCTTCGTTAGAAGTCACCACACTAGAGCCAAATAGGATTCTCCTCTTGGGATGGTGGTGTTAGAACAGAGTTTGCTTGTCCTCTATCATGAACCATCAAAATACCGCAAATGCAAAGAGCCATCTGGGACGTGTTGATTACTTTGTTATAATGAAAAGGACATCAGGACACCAGAGCATAGTCTTCCTTCACCCTGTTTCGTCTCCAGTTTCTTAGGCCCAGATCTATCCAAAAGAAGGAAGTTCTTTCTCTCTCTGCAGACCACAGATGTCCTCCCACGCTCTCTCACTTAAATCACATCTTCTAGTCTTTTTCTCGGGTTTCAGCCTTATGATAAAGTATTCTGCACTTGGTCTCTAGATCTTTGTCTCACTGGATGCATTTTCCTCCACAAATCCTCTTCACTTCTGACTTTTACATATCCCTCTTCTGGTTACTTCCAAACTTATCTGCCTCTAATTTGCCCAAACTGCCCAAACTCTTGTCTACACAAACTTAGGTGCCCACATGGCTGCCTTCCAAGTCACTATCAGGTGGTCATTCCCCAAACAACATATCTGCTGCCTAGCTACTCAAAAATGAAGGGGCAGCTACACATCTATAGCAAGATGAGGGAGATGCTGATGATCTATGACCCAGAAGAGTACTTTGTGGTGTATATCACGGTGTACCCACGCAGTTACCATGGGGGAAGGGGAAGAGAGTTGTGGTTTACTGAGCATCAGTTATGTGTCAGCTATTTGTTTCAAACCTTCTTTCTAGAGCTGGCAACAACCAAAGGCGCTAAACCATGGTATCTTTGTGTTACAGCTGAGGTCTGAGTCTCTGTTAGGGAGTGGCCAACACTGTTCATTAACCTGATTCAAGTTCTCCGATGACAGTGTTCACAGGAGGGGTACTAGTCCCCCTTCACATGCTTCCCTATGATTGGTTTTCCTGAACCTGTCAAGTCATGTGCCTGAGATGCCTCACATTCAGATCAGAAATATGAACTTAATCCCATAAAAATGTGGACCAGTGACAACCATAGAAAGTTCACTCTTGCTCTTTGTATTTCAAAATGATAGATTCAGAAGTTGCAGAGCTAGTGTAGAGGTCCCATGTACCCCATACCCAATTTTCCCCCAATTGAACCCACAAGGTTGTATAGGTGGTAATTGTATAACTGATCAATTCTAAATATATTCTAATTTCCATTAAGATCTTTTCTTTGTTCCATAATGTATTTAAAAGTGCAATTTTAAATTGCAAATGTGTGGTATTTCTTAAACTTGTATTTTTTAATGATAGCTAGTTTAATTTTATCAGACAGAAAATATGGTCAGCAAGATGTTCTTTGATGTGTTCTGAAATTTGCTTTATGATCTAATGATCGATTTTTGCAAATTATAATTTATATAAAAATAAATATATATTCAGTAGTTATTGGGTAGAGTGTGTACCTTTATATCTTGGGAGGATTCAGGTGCTTAAGTAATATTTGGCCTTATAAATTTCTGTCTGCTTGATCTAATACTGTCAGTGATGTAAAACCCATAATGATTATGGACTTATCTAATTCTCCTTGTAAAATTGTCATGTTTGCTTTTATTATTTTGAGACTATATATCACTTAAAGTTTAAAATTGCTATATATGCCCAAAGATTATTACTTTTAACATCATGTAGATTCCATCATTATACCTAAATGATGTTCTTTGCCTTAGAAAGCATTTGTCCAATGCTAATATAACAGCTTTCTCTTGGTTACTATGTGCCTTATCTGTCTTTTTTCATCCACATACTTTCAACCCCTCTGCATCTTTGGGTTTGAGTCTGTTATTTATAACCTGCACTGAGATAAATTTTTCTTTCTTTTTTTGTTCAATCTCTCAATGTGTCTTAATTTATGAGTTGGATCCACTTACAGTGAGCATGTGACTAATCTCATGTCTTAATTTTTACCATTCTGTTTTATTTTTTCTTACCATTATTTTTGTATTTTTTAAGTTTTGTGCTTTTAAGTCTTTCCTGCATCCTTGGATTGAGTAATTTTCTTTTATGCCTTTATTACCCTCTGCCACTTTAAAGTTACATATTCACTTTCTTTTTGTCTAGTGGTCTACATGTTTGCTTGGCTAAATAAGATTTAAAGTTAAACAATATCTCTACCCAACAATTAGATGGCCATTTCATTCCTACCAACCCCCCTTGCTACCATCAGGTTGCAAATCAGGTGTGAAGCATAGGATATGAGGCAACCACCTCCCCTGATGAGTAAAGAAAACTAATTTGAGAGAATAAAGTCAACAGGTAGAGAAACCAAGATGGAAAAATTCTGGCAGAGTTTGAATTCCTGACTCCAACTGTTGCAAAAATTGACCTACTTCCTCACCTTTCCTCCGGTTCCCAGGGAAGAAGGCTTCTTTCATCTTATATCAAATCCTGGGCTTCGATCTAACTGGGCAGCTTCAGTCCCATGAGTCCCATGATTCTTCCTTGCCCAGTTCCCTATGCAGAAAGATGGGATTTGGCTGTGTGCTTAACTGATGGAGAAAAGAGTGCTGCCATTTTCTCCTGAATGACAGGGACCATGTTGGGCCCCCATTAAGTGGAAATTGTCATGAAGAAAAAGAAACTAGATATCTGTTAACACCAAACAACAGCCATCCACCTCTCAAGTGAAGGAATTGTTAATTGTGGGGTAGGTAGCTTAATTTCTGTGCTAATTTTATTCATTCATAAATATATCAATGGTAGTCATTCATTCAAATCTTAAATACCCAAATACTGGGTATCAGGGAGAAAATAATAAATAAGGAAATCTCACCTTTGAAGAATTCAAAGTTTTGTGTTAACAGACAATTAAAAACTAGCAACATCTACAACAGGGACATGCATAAAGAGTTAGTGGAAATGAAGCACAGTAGAAGGCCTTTCCAGTGAAAGGAATGCTTGGGTTGAGTCTTATGGGGGTGGGGGGAAATCGAAGGAAGCTGGAGAACAAAGGAAGCTCATATATTATTCGAGTGGGGAGGTAGGTAGTATGTGCAAAGTCTCTGAACTTGATGTAGAGAACATCTCTGTGATCCATCAATGATCTCCATTCTTTCAGAATTCTCCATCATTTACTTGCAATTCTCCCATTCTAACTGTCTAGCTGCTGTTATCAGCATCATCAAAACATTTACTTTGCTCAACGGATGTCAGTTCTTGGCCTACAATCTTCTATTTTATAAATAAGATGATTGAGACCCAGCAAGGCTTAGTCACATGCTCTAATTTAGGAAACTGCTTCTTCTAAGATAAAAGCAGAAGCTTATTGAGGGCTTACTTCTTACCTGATTTACATCCCTAAAGAATGTAGCACACTAACTCATTATTATTATATAATTAACAAATATCAGAATGACTTAAGATAAATAAATTGAATTAATTAAACTGATTAAATAGCTGAAGCTAATCTTTCCACTTGAACACCAAGATACCAAGTAGGAAACTAGTAACCAAAATAATAATAATAATAATAATAATAATAATAATGATAATAACTAATTAATAAAAATAAAAAATTTACTTCCTCCTTTAAAAAAAAGCCCACTGAGTCATTTAATGAATGTTACCAGTCAAAAATTGTGCCAAGTGGCTTTTATGCATTTTTGTAATCCTCATAATGCCTCTATGAAAGATGTCCTATGTTGATTATAATTAGTTCCAATAATAATAATTAGCTCCATTTAATGGAAGAAACTGAGGCTTAAACTTATTAAATCTTTTGCCCCAGGTCACATGGTCCCAACTGGAACTCAGATTGGACCCAGAACTGGTTGCTTCTAGAATGCCCACTCTCAACCACTGCCTTCCTACCGTTTTTGCATACACGTTATCCTGGACAGTTGAGCAATGGCTCAGGTACAGAAATTGCAACTTTCATCTTTGCCTCTGCCTGTAGACCCTCCAAATTTTTTTTCAGAAAGAAATTCTCATATATTATTGTGGAAATCTGACCAAATACAGAGCCAACAGCATGCAGAAGAGGCCTAAAAGGTTGGGCCTTTTCAGACAAGCCCTGTTTTACAACTTTTACTAAACCATTCAACTTTTCAGCACTGCTACTCTACAAGAGACTTTGGGAATGACGAATCACCATCCATTCTTTCCACCAATAGTCACTACGTCAGGCCACATTCTAGGTAGTTCATTCAACATACATCTGTGTAAGCAGAAGAGGGTCATGTACAGGTTTTACAGTCCAGAAATGGTGGTAATGTGGACTAGGATGGAGGCAGAAGAGATGGAGAGAAGTGGGATGACTCTAGGACATGCCAAGTAGTTGGTGACTGTTCAGATGACAGAGAGCGAAGAAGTGGACTCAAAACAGACCCACCAGATAAAGAGCTTAGACTCCTAAAGCCAGTATTCCAGTGCCAAGGAGTCCCGATGATTAGGAAATCTGCTGTCCTGTTATAGTTTCTCCCCGTAACTTCCAAAAGACATGCTGAATAAAATCTTTACCCTTGGCTTCAATCTTTACCCTTCTAAACTTCAAAGGTAACTTTCCTATTCTTCTTTCCTTCCAGATGATGACTCAGTAATTCTCAAACATTAACCACACCGTGAAAATTCCAGATCCTTCACAATGTTGGTTACCTACTTCTAAATGAACTTTAGCTCACTAATACCCCTGAATGGGCCCAAGCTAAAGCAGACTGATCACCAGTCATTACCTCCCTGGACTGGCACTATGCTCCTATTAACACAATCAGAATAACAGGGGTTTCTTCAGAAACTGACTGCCCTGTGGGCCTATATTGAGTCTGAAGCCTTGGTTAAGTCAACTCACCCATCAAGGACAAACATGTTGGCATATTTTTAAATGTTATCACCTCTCTCTAGAAGTGGACAGCAAGATTAGATTCCAAAAGGCAGCTCAGAGATGTTCCCTGACTGTGTTGGTTTAGAAATCAATTTTAATCTCTCACCGACTATTTCAGGGTGAAACAACCCCTAGAATACAGCAGTTGCATTAGTGAAGCAAATGACATGCTACACCATAGGTCTCCAAGCTTTCCCAGTTGCGTCCTTCTCTTGATGACAGGGACAATTGATATTAAAGAGTTCGAACACAAGGTGCTAGGACAGTAGAACATAGCCTCCCTAAAAATGTCTCCTCCATAATCACATCCACATAAATTACAAGAAAATCTAGAGATTTGCCTGGGGTGGTGGAGTGGGAGGCTTACAAAGGTGTGGAAAGACCAACATACTGTAATAATAAAATGTGAACTTACATCTTGAGCCTGCTCCAGGGGCAGCCATTCCATATACATTTTCCTCTCCTGTCCTTAAATCCTTTATCTAATATATATAGTAAATACCATATATATATGTATATATATAGTAAATACCTAATATATATATAGTAAATACCTAATATATATATATATATTTATATATATATATATATATATATATATATATAAAATACCTGCTTTCTAAAGCCTATGAGAGTGAACTGGGGAAGATGAAGCAGCTGATCCAAGGAAGACCACCCAGCTGAGGCAGCCATTAGCCTGTATAAGCAATGCTTCAACCAGAGACGGTGCTTGTCTCCATGACATCCCTTCCAAGTGAGGTCTGGTGCCTGACCCAGTATCCCTGGCAGGCCAACATATGAAGCACTTGCTGACAAGCAAGGTGGCTCAAAGACTTAGGTGTGGCAGGAAGAGCACAGAATGGTTTCTCCTTACTTTCTCACCCTGTAGCCTCAGTTTTTGCATGGGCTCCATCCATCATAATCAGACACCACAGTGTTTTACTGCAAGTGCTACATTTCATAAGGCAGGCTCATAAAACACCTTTACACTTTATCTACATTCCTCTGCAATCACTCACACCCATAAAGGTGTTCTTTCCTATCATTGGATGAAATCTTAGCAGGTTCCAAAGCTTTTCTGGACTGGTCAACATAAGTCATGAGAACAATGTCATCTCTGTAGAATAGAACTTCAGATTTCATTCAGTAGAAGTCTCTTTCCTACAGAAAGCGGCCTACAGTGAAAAGTAGATGGGGCACAGGTGTCCATTTTTCTCCTGGTGCCATTCCTTCCCCTCTCCAATGTTTGCTGTCCAGAGTGGTCATACAAACCAATTTGCCCAGGAAAGTCTCAGATATGATTGCTGAGAGTACCCATGTTCATTCAAACAGTGTCTCAGTTTGTATGTATGTCCCACGGTCATATAACATAATATTTAGATCTGGTCTTCAATGCTGGACTTCTCTTGTGGTTCCTGGGGCTGAATCAGAACTAAGGAGAAGTCATAGAAAGCAACTCTCTTGTGCCTGGCATTTGGTTGTTGCTCAGGAAATGTTAGCTGTGAGGATGGTTGGCCCAAAGGTCCCCCCTGAAGATAAGCATGCTCCATGTCCAACCTAATAAAAAAAAATAATTGGCATTTAGGGGCAGGCCTAGTTGTGATGTGGTATCAGTTCCCTGCAAGAGGAGGGTACAGAAGTTAACTCTTGCTGTCTGGGGCAGGTTAGTGGGGTTTTCTAGAATTATTCCTACTAAGGACTCCACCTTCCTCCTCAGAATGAGATCTATCCTGTTGACAGCTTCTAAGCCGCAGCTCAACTTCTGGTTACCACCTCTTAGATGCTTACTGTTAGGATCCCTACCCCTCCAGGTAGATCCCATGAACCAGGTCCAGACCATGCCCCAGCTCAGACTCTTCCTCTTCCCTATGGTATAGGGCATACTCAGCTTTGCCTTAATTCTGGAGAAGGGGCAGTGGAGCAGCTGAATGCATCCAGACACCTTTGTTACCCTCTCTGAGTAGAAATCACAACTATTTCTCCTATGTCCACTATCCAGAGATACCAATTAAGCTCTCCCAAAGTGAATTCCCTCTTAGCTGGCTATCACCAGGAGGAAATGAAAACACCACAGAACTTTACCAGTTTCCTCTGAGGGCTCTTTCTCATGCTCCAGTTACTCCTCCCTCCCCCTCTCCACCACCTGCATATCCTCAAAAGGGACTTATGGGTCAACTATCTTCACAGATAACACTTCCTGAGCAACAACCAAGTGCCAAGCACTGTGTGGGGAGAGGGATGCTTTCTGTGACTTCTCCTCAATTCTGATTCAGTCCCAGGGACCACAACCCAGATGTCCAGTGTTAAAGACCAGATCTAGGTGTCCCTGAAATTTCTAAATATTCCCAGTGTGCCATACAACAGGCTTCAGTATCTCTCCATCCTACCTAACCTTCTAAGATTTGTTATTGATCCTCCATATCCAGGACACAGATAAAGAACACTAAATAATCAATAATACCAATAAAGGGATCATGATGACTTATGTGAATTAAACATTTGCTACATTGCCAGTGTTGTGCTGATTTCGTAACATAGATTATCTCATTAATCTTTCCAGAAACTCTGTGAGGTATGTTCTAGTATTCACCCCATGTTGTACCTCAAAAAATTCTAAGGTCCAGAGTCATTCAATGATGTGCCCAAGTCACACAGCTCATGCCATAAAGCCAGAATGTGAACTGGGGTCTTCTAGCTGTCAACACCAGAACAAATAACACCATCCCTGAAGCTGTTCAGGTTAGTGGAAGGGCTGCCACCCAGATGTGCATGGTTTGGGCTAGACAGGGTTGGTGGTGGCACACAGGAGGGGAAGAGGCAGCAGCGCAGGGGCACTGGCTGTGGCCTGGACTCAGAAGCCACACCAGCTGGACTCACCCCCAGAGGGTTCACCTGTCACAAATGAGTTTCTCCCCACTATGATCTTCCAGAGGTACCAGGAATGAAATTGGTGGAAATTAAGAGCCTGATTGAAGTCACTAGCTATTGTGCTGTGATCAAGCTACTTTGAACTTGGTTTCCTCATTTATGAACTGCTGGTGCAATGACTCCTCAACATTGATTCAAGAAACAAATGGATAAGGAAGGTTATTATTGCGTGTTATTTTCTTCCATTTCTATGAATGGGTGGTCCCCAGATTGTCCTAACTAGGTTCTTTTCTGGAGAAGCAGAACCTTCATCTCATTTGCTCAGAGCATATGAAATGAGTGCTTGAATGATAGAATGATGAGGGGGCATCCAGGAAAGTCAGCTAATCCCTTGAATGCCCTCCTCCCTATTAGCAGAAGTCAGCTCTTTGAGAACCATACTTCACAAAGAAACCTGCTTCAGAGGTCCTGGGCATTAATTCTCTGTCATTTCTTAAGGTTTCTTACAACGTGAATCCACGGATCCATGATATTGCTCTGAGGGGGCCCACATGCCCTCCGTGCTGCAGACAGCAGGGGTCATGGTCCCACCCTCACAGGTCCCCATCACCTCCACATTCCAGGACGAATATTCATTCATCCTTGTTAAGTCCAGAGCAGCTGCTCCCTGCTAGCTTCTGCCATCTGAGCCACACAGCTGTCAACAAGGTAAATGGGGAGTTCATGACAAAGAATCAGGCTTCTGGAGTTTCCAGACTGTGAAATGGCTTTGTTCCTATCACTCACGGGATTCATGCCACCCAAGATAAAATTAGCCAGGTCACCAAGATTCTCTTGATTTCTCTGTGAGACAGCCCGGAATGAGGAAATCCCACTGGGGGAGGGGAGTAGTTCCATCCAGGATTTAATGAAAAATGATTGTGGGATTCTCATCAAAGTCACCATACATGTGGTGGCCCTGGTGTGATACATCTTTGACTTGCCACCATCTAAACAAATCAACAGCAACAAAAAACCTGCTCAAGGCTATACCTCAAATTACACTAGAGATTGATTTTTTTTCCAGACTAAACAGTAATCTTTATGAAATGCTAATAGTTTTTAGGATCTGACATTTATCTTGACCAGCATTTCCATATTGAGATAAAGTTCATTTACAACATCCTTACCAGAGAGAGCTTGGAGGCCATGGAGATAAGGACCTGGACAACCTATACCATGAAAAGTGTCCTTCCCAAGTAGAAGGGGGGTGTTGCACACAGGAGCCTGGTTGAAGAAAGGGGGGCATTTCTATTCAGCAACACGTGGGCTCAAGTCATTCAGCCTAGAGAAGACTGGCCACTTTTTGCCTCCACTTACTCCTGGTCCTGTGACCAGTTCTCATACCACACCAGTGACTCCTTGCCAACGCTATATTCGCAAGCTCCACAAGAACGGCACATGTTCACTTACCATGCATTTCATTCTGTCGCGCCCTTAAGGTGCCTGAGAGGTTAAACACAGTGTTCTTACCCATTGTACAGTGAGAATTAGAGCACAGAAAAGTACCCATGGAGACTTTGCAGACAACATGGTCATCCTCAAAGCACTACCATGGCGCTAGGGGTGGCAGCAATGAAAACAAGCATGCTCAAGAAGAAAATCAAGCATTTGGGCTCATCTCTGACATGGGTATGGTGCTTTCTCTGTTACCCAGTTATCCCAAAGTCGTTACTTTATTGCATCTGCACCTCTCCCCTACATGGGAAGGGAATTTTCTTCCCTTCCCAGGTGGAGGTGAGAGATGTTGAGAGGTTCAGTGACTTGCAGCTCAAAAACTAAACTTCAGCTTGTGCCAGTTAAATAATCTCGTGTAGATTTCCCTCTGCCACACTTGGAGGAGAGGTGGAGGGGCAGCCAATGGGTATATCTGACATGGGGCAATGCTACTTTCCCTCCTTTAGTCGGATAGGGTTGGGCTGCATGAGGTGTGAGGCTAGTTTTCCCCGAGGATGGCACTATTTTGCTGAGAAATATGCTCGGCACACAAGCCATTAAGCTGCAAGAAAATAACCCATGGGAGAAAACTGAAAATGAGTGGGAGGACTCCACTTTCTCAACTTGGAAAGCATAGTTTTTGTGAGGAAGCCGCACAACGCTTTCTGAGACTATTTAGGCTCACTTCCTGTTTGTGGGTTTGTCAGAAGGAACTGGTGGCTAAGTCTCCACTGCTGTAAACTACTTCACCCCTTTGTTATCACCAGCAGGTTAATGTCCTCACCCACCGGTCTGTCAGGGAGACACCCTTCTCCCTGGAAACACATCTGGCTGGCTGCCCCATGGAGGGAGTGTATTTTCACAGCCACAGGAGAGACCATAGCCTGCAGCTCCAGGGCCTCTAATGGGTTACAGAGTGCTAACAGGCTGTTCAGGTTGGCAGCTCTGCAAATATCCGCTGAGGTCCCTAAGGGTAAGGGAGGTGGTCAGGATTTTTCCTCCATTAATCTGTAAAGCCAGCATGTGGGATATTATACCTTCCACATGATTGTGCTGTTCAGTGGTTGTGTGCATGTGTGTGCACCTGGGACTAGGAGAGAGGGGCTAAAGGAATGCAGAGGGCAAGAGAGAGCACGAAAGAGCACAAGATAGAACATATGATAAGAGAGCATAAGAGAATGCCAGAGAGAGCCCAGAGAAAGAATGTGAAGATTCCTGGGGTCTGGGGGCTCACCAACCTCCCAGCCCCCGAGCCCTGTCCTGGCCCTGCCTGGTATGTCTGTGTAACTGCTAGAACCAATAAAGAACCTACAGAGACTGGTGGGCCTGGTGATTGACAGCCCCCTAAATGAACATTCCAAAATGCCTCACAGGAGAGCTAGATAGGACTTCGAAACATTTATTATCAAATAGGAGGACTTCAGTTATTTTAAGTCTCAAAGTTTCCATTACTTGCCTCCTGGCTACATGTACAATTTTTCTGCCAGAACAGCTTCCGATGATCTGCTATTGGTCCAGATCTCTTTCCTGGAACTAGGATTAGAGCTGCCCCAATTCAGGGTGACGGGAAAGAATGGAGCAAATGTACTTCCCTCCCGCATGGTTGTTCTTCTCCAATGACAGTAAATTTTTTAAGATGATAAACAGTCTATAAAACAGGAGAGGGATGAGCACAAGCAATCAGGAAGATGATTCACAAATGATATGGTGGTGGGAGAACCTTGGAGTATGCAATGATGTAATACATATATACATGTAATTAATAAATAATAATAAAATAAAAAGAGAAAAATAGAATTGACAGGTGTGGGAAAATTCTGGTTAACTGGTCAAGGTCTGGTTAACTGGAAGGCTTCTCTGAGAAGGTAACATTTGAGTCAGGACTCAATAGGAACTAACATTTCTTTGGAACTCCCTGAAATTAGCTTATCTGTGTGCTTATTGCCTAGAGTGTAGGGCTATCTGCATGGGACCATCAAGCTGTGTAGGCCACTTGGTGTGTCTTCTCTGTCTGCACTGAACCAGCCCATCATCATCGCCATTGTAGGGGAAGCAGCCTTGTTCATGGTGCCAACTGCAGTGCAAGCATCAGGCTCAGCAATCTGCACAGGCCCCTTTTTGATTCTAGCAGTGACACAGATGCATCAGGCAGGTCAAGGCCAGGGCCGAGGGGTCTGGGAGACAGGCAAGCCCCCTTGACCCCCAGGAATCTTGACACTTTTTCCCTGGACTCTCTCTTGCTGGCATTCTTTCATTGTTTCTCTCATGTTCATGTTCTTTCTTGCATGCTTGTGTTCTCTTAGTCCATCTCTCCTAGGACCAGGTGTACAAACTCACACATGTACACACACACTGGACCGGACAATCATGGGGAAGGTGTAATACCACAGGTGCTGGTTATACAGGGTAGTGGAGGATAAAGCCTGACTAACTCACAGAGACCCTCCCCAACTCTGGAAATAAAAGATGCAATAGAGCCGGTATCTTTCTCTCATAGTCCCATGGTGTCCCAGGATTTGGGGTATTCTAGAGCAGTGGTGGAACAGTAGACCTCATGATTAAACTGTGATTCTGGATTCTAGTTCTATCACATGATGGCTTATTCATTTGAGGCAAGTTACTTAGCCTCTCTCTGTTTCAGTTTTCATACCTGTAAAATGGGAACATAAATAGTACTGTGCCTCATAGGGATGCTATGGGGAGTAAATGGGTTAAAGTGTGTGGAAGGCATGAGAATGCTATATACATCTGTGACTACTATTACCCTGAAGACTTCCCAGCATGTAGAGACATTGAAGACATTTTGATTGAATGACTCAATCAATGAATAATTCCTAATCTAGCACTCCTCTTAGTATAAATATTTATATCATAAGAGACAAAAAAAATCAGAATTAAATGTAAAGACATAGAAAAGCAATTTAGTTATCTTTAAATGATAGACAGTTCAAGACTATATGATTGAGGAAGATAAAAGCAATGAAAAGAGGGATTTCCCCCTCTAAACCCAATTTCACTGACATGGATTCATACTAGGATGGGAGTAGGTCTTGGTACTCAGTGAATTCTGGGAAAAGTATGCTGGGCAGAGTCAGTTTGATTCTTGAATTCTAGAAACTTGACAGAATTCCCCCAAATAAAACAGCATGTGGCCTGGGGGGGGGGGGGGCTGAGAACTGTGTGGGCCAGTAGCATGGCCTGTTTGCACAACTAATGGACTCAGAGGATGTATAATTATGTGCTAAATGTCTATCTTCCTCACTAAGCAGCAAGTGCTACAAGGGCAGGCACTGTGTTCCTCAAATTCTCTTCTAAATCCCCAGGGCTAGGATTTAGAAGACTACTGAACAACAACAGCAAGGTCTACAGTAATCATAAGAGCTACTATTGATCATACACTGATCAATGTGCACTTAATAAATATTAACTAATAGGAAATTGTAGGGTAGATGATTTTTCAAGCCCTTCTGCCATTAGCCTCTATGAGCAGCACCTATGGTATTGTGCTCTTCCTCTGATTGTACATACCTGGACCAGAGGGTATGCACATGTGTGAGTGAGCTCATCTTGGAGGAGGAATGAAAGCGCCACATCACTCTAGGGAAAGAGAAGGTGAGCATGGCCAGGGCGGCCGCCACCATCGCCCATGGTACTAGGCCTCCTGCTGACATCCCAGTGGTAGGTGGGGCCTAGGAACTGGTCTGAGAAGCTCCACCAGCTTGGCATGTGGGATCTGCACCTGCCCTGATCAGTAGGTGCCCGCAGCTACTGGTGAACCTAGGCCAGCAGTTGCACCCATTCAGCAGCCATACAGCACCCACTGGGCCCCACTGCCATCGACCTGGTGGGTAAGGGGGATGCAGGAGCCAGCCGGGAGCAGAGAAAACTGGGTCCACCCTTGACCCAGGAATAGCAGGGCGGGGGGGGGGGTTAGAATGACACCCTTGCTGCCTCACCCGCACTCCACTTAGCTCACAGGAGGACTAATAGCATAAACATGACACAGTGACATAGAACAGATGAGGCGCCAGAAAAGAGCCTACACATACACGTGTGTGAGACACAGAACAGGGATCATTCATAAAGATAAGTAGACTCTGGAATGCAGAAATAACTGTGGTAAAGACCTATCATACCTTCATCCATAGCTTCACCGGAAGCTGATGAATCAAAACCCCATGTGGAAGTTACCATCTAAGGAAACATGGCTCCCTCCCCAAACCTTGGGAGGGGAGGCCTGCAGAATCAGGGCATTGACTCCATAGCAAGTCTGCAAACGGATGCAGAGGAGATGACCTCAAGGTCCATCAGTAGATGCCTGCCCTCATCGAGAAATCTCCTCACTGACCATGGCTGGGGGAAAGGATCCCCAAAGCCAGAGGTCAGAGAAACGAGGTGCAGAGACAGCGGAATGGCAAGGAGATCGTACTGGAGTCAGCAACTAGAAGACACCTATTGACCCCAAATAAACATGGACTGGGTACCCAATATAAAACTAAGGACTACAAACCATCAAGCACAACATGCCATAGTCCTGGAACACAGTCCCTCATTCAACAAATGGACACAGCCACAGAAAAAGAGACCAAAGGACCAATGAACCCAACATAAACCAAAAAAGAACAATGAGAGTGGAGACTGAGTGAACACAAAGGGGTGGGGGGTGGAGTAGGGAAGGCTTGCCAGTAACCATTTACCTTATTTACTTATGTAAGAATTTATAAGAATTTAGAAATAAAATTTAAAATTTAAGAGAGAGAGAGAGAGAAGGTGGGCATGGGGAAGAGAATGCAAAGAGAACACCAGGGGAGAACATGGACAACACAGAGAACACAGAAGAGAAGGACAGACAGCAAGAGAAATAATATGAAGATTCAGTTCAGTTGCCTGCCTGCCTCCCAGTCCCCTGTTCCTGCTGCCTAGCCTCCCTGCCAGTTCACCTGTGTAGGAGGCTCCCTAAGAACATGAAAGCTTATAAAACTCATTGAGGATTCCAAAATTCTCTAGCAGCTAGAAACAATGGTGAACTTACCCAGATTGGGGAGGTTGCAAAACAAAATGCTTAATAAACATTTATTAAATGAATAAACAAATAGATGAATTTCAAGAATGGCAAGACCATGTCAGAAGGCAGTGAGGTCCAGTTCATAGTTTTGAGCCAGCTAAGAAACATGGGCAAATTGTGAGGGCAAATACAGGGTTTAAGCAGGACCTGATATGGCTTGGTGTGCATATGGTACTCTGGATGTCATACAAAGAATGGATTGGGGCAGACTGAGCAGGAGGTTGAGTACCAGATGAATACCTTGTCCACTAAAGAAGATCAAGGTGAACACAGAACAATGGAAATGGATGAGTTTTTGAATGGAAGTTGTCACATACTACTGATCAGAGTATGAATGAAAACATCTTTCCATTATTGATTACTGGCTCCCATGCACCATTATTGGTGCTTTGCACAAATCACTTAATTTAACCCTCAAAACAATCTTTCTATATATAAACAGTTTTTATACCCAGGTCACCTCACCAATACCCATGTTCTAACTAATGAGCTATGTCCCCATCCTGGTCTCTAGGTACAACTTCTGCCTTTCAAGATGAATCTATGGTATTATAGGAACAAGGTGTAGACAATAAGAGAGATTGGATCTGAAGAATGAGAGGAACTGGACTCAGTGGACATGACCAGCATCCCAGCTTCACAGCTGTGCAACCTAGTGAGCTATGCAGGACTAAGCACTCAGAAGAGCCCCAACTTGGTTCCTTGGTCTGCTGCTCTGTTATGGCTGTTGAGATTCTCAGTACATATTAGACAAGGGGCCTCCCATCTTCATTTTTCTCTGGGTCCTGCACATTATGTAGTCACCCCTGCCAGCAGCTACAGATTGCACACAGCAGACTCCACATCCACATGGAGAAATGTTTCTGTGTTCACATGGATGGCTGAATCCCCACCTGACTTGATTTTCCCTCCAGCGCAGATATCATGCAGATGCTGGACAACCACACAGCAGAGATGTCATAGAAATAACTTGCTTTTCAAGTAGAGGCCAAAGACTATGCCATCTCCCTGGAACCATCGCCGTTATTCAGAGTAATGATAGCATTTCAGATTGCAGCAAATTGCCTCCAATAACCAATTCCTTGTAGCCAAAGCTTTTAACTAGGGATGTGGACCAGAGTCAGTTGACTTGGTGTTTTTTTCAAGATAAGTGTGCCCAGACTCCACTCCAAACATGGGGTTCAAATCTTTAAGGGTGTACCTGGGATATGGATCTTTGGAAATACTCCCTTGGTGGTTTTCAAAAGCACCTCTGGTGATAAACCACTTCTCAAACAGAGGTCAGATCTGGCTCCTGTTCAGCTAGATGCCTCTTAAAAGGAACACAACACTTTGTAAGATGTGAAGGCAGTACTGGCATAGACACTAAGTTGTAGTTGGTCAGTTCCAATCTCTCATCTTGTCATGACTTTGCAGTCCTGGGTACTCTGCCTTACCTCTAATACCTGTCCTACCTCTAATACCTCCAAACCAAAGTCACTCAATAAGACAGAAAGTGAACCAGAAACTCAAAAGGAAGACAGGTGCAAGAACAGAGAGCATCTATGTAATGACACACAAAAAATCAGATGAACTCTCTCTTAAAATCCTACAGACCTTTCCCTTTTCAGTTTTCTTTGTTATAATAATATCCTCTTGCAGTGGATTGATAGAATCATATTGTACAAAATAACAGAATCCTATAGGGTTTCCAGAGATATCCTGAAACTACAGAGGATGGAATAAAGAACCTGGTGTTTAAGTTTGGCCAATTCAGTTATCCACCAAACCACTATCATCTCAGAAAACATATGCATTTTTTCCACTGCTCCATATAAGCAACCACTATATTCTAAAGGTCTGTCCCCCTCCAGAAAAATGCAAACAATCTTTTAAAACTAGGGGCCACCTGCTGTGAGTTTTAATGTGATTTAAAACTGCCCTGTTCCAAATTACATGAATCATCTCTAGATTTAGAAGCCAGCTCCTAATACTCATGGCCTGTTCTGAATTGTAAATAATAATTTCTAGTTTTCTTGTGGGAATTGTCACAAGGAACTTCTTAACTCAGTGCTTCAAAATCCCTGAGAGATGAACTTAGAACTATAGACTCCACTTGGCAAGCATACTGAGGTTTTTTTCTGCATGCCGCCAAGCCATGTATCCTTTTTCAGTTCTGTAGAGAAATCAGAAGTCCCCTGGACCCTGTGGAACAGTGGTTCTCAGCTTGGAGGATGTTGTGAAGTGGACACCTGTGCCCCCAGGAATAGATATGTCCCTGCCCTGACTCCCCAGTGCAACCACATAGGAAGTGGCTAGTGTTAGATGAGCTTTGGAAGCTGCTAGTGTTAGATGAGGTCATGAGGGTGGGACCCTCTGATGGAATGAATGTCCTTACAAAAAGAGACACTAAGAACTGGTTGCTTTCTTCCTCCCCTGGTGTGGATGCAAGAGAATACAGTCAGTATTCTCTTTGTCATGAAGCCTCATGACAAAGTAGTGATACAGTCTTGGACATCCAGATTGACAGTGTGAAAAGCAGGTGTTGGTTGTTTGAACCATTCACTCAGAAGTATTAGGTGAGCCAGAGCTGGCTAAGGTTGGAAGGGGGTGACACCATGCATGCCCTTGACTGCTTCCACTAACTCTGCCCATTCTTAATATCACCAATTCTTATCCCTAAATCTCAGAATTTCTGGCCAATGTTTTAGAGGGAGTATATGACTCAGAACCTTAGAGAGCATTCTGCTATCTCTCCCACTTCCTGATGACCAGCATATAAGCCAATTTCTACCTTTTCAACTGGACATAATTCACATATATGCATACATGTCACCGTACATTATAACTAAGTTTTGAAAGGAGTGTTCTTTTTAGTGATATTTATCTATTTTATTTCCTATCTAACAAAAAAAATTGTTGGAGGTGATCCCGTTTTACACATTTCACAGGCTCACCTGAAGATAACTCACTTTTCTGTGTTTGGGGGTGGCTGTGTTTTCTGTTGGCTTATTGTAAAAGCCCACCAAGTCAACCAGAGACTACCATTCTGCCTTTGGTTATTTTAATGATGACATCTTACCCCAGCAGTTGGCACAGGAAAGCTTCTGTTCTCATGTGCTTTGGTGGGAGGCAGGGGCTCTTTTAGCACCTCTTTCCAATTCAGTTAGCTAGGACTCCATGAATATTTCTACTCATTTCCTCAATTTCCTTTCTGTCTGACCACCGATCCACTGTATTGATGAGACTGCCCTATCCTAGTACACAGGGACCTTCTGCTTTGCAATTTTCTAACAAAGACACACATATGTACATAATTGTACATATGTGTACACATGCACACAGATGTTTACATAAACATGCAGTCCCTGCTGTTTTTGAAAGAGAGTTGAGTGTCTTGGTTTCACATGTTGTATAGACGCACCCTTTAACAAGACAAACCTCCAGAGAAATCTCTCTATTCTCCTCCAAACAGCTCCCCTGTATCTCCCAAATCCTGCCCCCCTGACTAACCAGGATACCCAGTAGGGAGCATTTGACACAGGAGATTCAGCCTTGTCCACATTCATCACTAAAGTAACCAGCACAACTTTTATTGCAGTTTTGTTCCCTGATGCTTGTCCTTCAGTCATTAACCTTAAGAGTGTCATCAGTGTCAACAGTATTGGCAACTCCTGGCTTGAATGAACACATGAGGCAGGCTGCCCCAGACACCAGAGCAGTCAAGTCGTAAGTTGGCCTGGGTCCCCATGCTCATGGGCTGAGTTGTATTGCCCCTGTTAGCATGGAGGGTTCAAAAGAAACAGAAAAAACAAAATGTGTTAACATCTTAAGTGGCCGTTGTTCCAAGCTAATACCAACATAGCCAGACGGATAGTAAAAATTTCTCTAAATAATGGGGTCGTTTGGGCCCACATGTCTTTAAAAGTTAAGTAATAACAGCAAAATCAAGGAATGGTGATTATCAAAAGTTAGTTGTCATCATGGAAAAACTGAAGAACAAGTGGAGAATCCACTTAATAAATGGAATTGACTGTGCCTGACTGGGACCCCTCATAATGACTTCTAACCCTCTGAAGAAGCACAGAAATAAGTTTTAGTGCTCTTATTTTACATATAAAGAAACCAAGTTCAGAGATGTCAAACACCTTGGCCTAAATTGCTATCTGTGAGTGACCAAACTGAGCTTCTGAACCCACAACTACTGAGGTCAACAGAATACCATCCCTCAAAGGTACTCACATTCTAGTCCATGAAGACCTTGAGTAGGTTCCCATAGCAAAAGGGAATTAAGGAAACAGATGGAATTAAGGTTAGCAATTGGCTAATCAGTTGGGAGAGTATCCTGAATTATTGATTAGGATCCTTAAATGTGAGAGTGGGAGGCAAAAGAGTCAGTGAGTCATATGAGAAAACCTCAGTGAGCCATCTTATCTCTGCAGATGGGGAAGGGACTATGAACCAAGGACTGTGGCCATCCACTAGAAGCTAGAAAGGGCAAGAAAATTCCCCTCTAGAGTTCCAGAGGGAACACAGCCCTGACAGCAGTTTGTTTAACCCACTGAGACAGGAGACAATGACACCCAGGTTGGGTAGGCGCCCCCTATCAATTCCATGCTACTAAGTCTGTGGTTACTTTTCTGTGGTTGCCCAACAAATTATCTCAAACTTGGGGACTTGAACACAGCACAATTTGTAAGTGCCCATTGTTTTTGGGTGGAGTCCAGGTACAGCATGGCTGAGGGCTCTACTCAGGATTTTATAAGGCCAAAATCAAAATGCCAGATGGGCCATGTTCCTTCCTGGAGTCTCTTGGGAAGAATCTGCTTCCCTGCTATTTCAGGTTGTTGGCTAAATTCAACTCCTAGCAGTTGTAGGACTGAGACTCTCCTTCCCTTACCAGCTGTCATCTGAGGGTCACTTTCAGCTCCTTGAAGGCCACCTTATTTCATGCCCTCAGAGGAACTGCTTTGCATAGATCTTTAAAGTTTACCTGATTAGGTCAGGCCCACCTAGCAAGCTTCCTCCTGACTCATTAAATGTCAGCTTATTAATGATATGAATTATAGCTCAAAGATCTCTTTTGTTTTGAAAGTAACACCATCATGAGATGATACTTTCTCACATTTAGGCCCCACTTACTTGTAATAGGAAATTATATAGAGGTTAAGAATCTAGAGGGCTGGTCTTAGAATTATACCTAATTCAAGCATACTAACATGCATTCATTGGCTTCACTACACTTTATTTCACTCCACCCTCACTATGTGAGGGCTACTGATGTTCCCAGGTAAATGACAAAACAAAACAAAACAAAACAACCTGAACTCAATATGAGCCAGCCTGCCTACCAGCCACCTCCCCACCTGAATCTCTCAAATTTTCTACCACTGTTCATATCATTATGCAAGTTCCCAGATAGAAGCCTAATGTTAAGTAAGAACTAACAGCTATAGAGCACCAGACACTGACCTAGGAAGCACAACTCTCTACAAATCTGTGAGATGTGAGTCATTAATATGACTCAGATTTTACAGTGAGCAAACTTCAGCACAGAGAGGTTAAGCAATGCCATTGCTTTAATGCAGGGGGCAGAAGCAGAATTCAAAGGGCTCCAGAGCTAGATTCTTACTTCCCAATCACAAGATATAAGCACCAGTGAGTTTGTGGGATTTTTCCCCTCCTTACAGAAACCAAAAGTTCACAGCATCTTCTTACAAACCCTGGCAATTATGGGGACAAGGGTAGTGGTGGATGGGAGGGAGATTTGACATTCTCGGTCATTTCTCCAAATGCAATGATTAGCAATTCCTCCACTGTCTTCCACCCACCCCCAGAGTTTCCAAGTAGGAAAAGTACAGGGAGATCTGGTCACCCACTCTTAGAAAAACCCAGCTATGTGTCATCCCACAGAATCCCCATATTGTCAGCTAAGGGAAGCTCAAAAGAGGGAGGAGGAATTTTGCCAAGAAAAAAAATAGGCCTCACCCACACATGGAAGGTGGAGACCATGTCAGAAAACAGTATGAGTAAGTGCTTTCTCCAGAAGCCATGGGATTGTCTTTCTTTGGGCCACTGGTGTGCTTATGACACGCAGAGTAATTAGAAATGAATCTCGCCTGTGCATGGACAACCCCAATGCTGGCTAGCTACTTCTCTGTTCACTAGATTTCAGTCTGGATGGAAAGCTCTCTGAGGGCAGGTGCTGTTCTCTACTTTTCCATTGAGTATCTTCAGTATCAGACTTAAAAGAGTCTCAGAAAGGAATTATTTATGGATTATTTAAAGGAATTATTTATGGAGAGTTAATATTGTTCCAAGGGTAACAGACCTAATTTTGGCCCCTATAATAACACTGATCTAGTATAATCATCTATTTGTTATACAAAGCTCTAGAGTGTTGGAGTCCAACTCTCCTCACTTCTGCTAGCTGTTCTTGGGTATAAGCTGTGCTGGCATCTTTGTCCTGTGAGAAAAATTAAAGTGCAATGTGCTTTTGTTGCTGCATCTTTTAATTACTTTATTTTACCTCAGCAGATCTTCTGTGGGGAGCAGGACCCCAAAGAGATCCATGGGTACTCTTCTAGCAAGTGTTTGTAAACTAGATATGTACTCTACCCCCACTATTTCCAAGACAATCCAGCTGGGTGATTGTCATAGGGATGTTCATGATTTGTAAAATTTCCTAAAGTGATTTGAAGTCATTCTTAGCAAATCCCACACCCCCAATCCTATACATGCACATACCACATGCTGCCAGCTAGATTATTCTAGAACCATGCCAGTGATCATTATCAACAAATAAGAGAATTGACAACACTCCATTCCTGCAAAGGCCAAAATGGAAATTAAATTGAGGAATCTGACTTGCATAAATCTACACAAAATAATCTAAAGGAAACAGCTGAATTTTCTTGGTCTTAAATTACTTTTGGAAATGGGCTTAGTAGGTAACCAGCATTCTAAGTTCATTCAATTGCTATTTTTAAAAGTCTCTTTGTCACTTTAACTGAGTTGAGTTTTATTTAAAGAAAGCTTACTTTTTCAGGAGTACTTAAATTTGCAGAGTTCAGTTAATATGCATATAACTTTTCCAACTCTGAGGCCCAGAGATTTAACATTTCCTGAGTTCTTGGGTATAAGTAGCTAATCAAGTCAAATATGGTGTCCTTCTGTTATTTTCCAGTGGCTCACTGTCACCTGACTTCCTTTCTGTTTTTCCTCTTCCTTTCAAAGAATCTAACTTCTCATTACATGATCTGGAAAATAGGTGTGATGCCTTGAACTCTACCTGTTGTACTGGAATATGAGGGAAGTGTTATATATTAGAGGTGACTAAAGAAGACCAGAACCTGCTAAATTGGAGAAGCTTCCAGTCTGACCATGAACTACCACATCAAGTCTACCTTGACTTTAAAGGAAAAGAATATTATTGTTTTCTTATATCACAATGGTGCCTGTTATACTCAGTTACTCAATCCTTACAAATACAGATGATGATCTCAAATATGTCTTTTAGTTAGGATTTTCTAGAATCCCATTTAGTTCTTCTTTGCTTTATCTTGGACTTATCATCAATCATCATGGAAAAATAAGCTCAAAGAGGTTAAATGTCCTGAACCAAATACCACAATAGCAGAACTGATGTCATCTCTGATGAGTATGCCTTGTCTTTACCAATGCCCCTTGTACTAAGCAGTTTCAACATGTCAACCCACAAACACATTCCCACTCCTCTTGACACTATTGCATTTAGTTTCTTAGAAAAGCCTGACTTTCTAAAAGCTGAATTATCACAGCACAGCATCAAGTAGAATAACACTCAATGGTATTCCCATCCATCATTCCTTTTCCTTTAAACTGGTGTGCATTGATCATCTGGTCTAAAGAATTGTGACAATCAATAACTTTTTTTTTCAATAAAGTAGTATGTGAGACTAAATAAATTAGTTTGTTTTATGGTAGAAAGAAACAAGATGTCAATCAAATCCTTTAAACCTAACCTCAAGTGCAAATGCCAATATGAGAAAAATCTAAGCCACAACTGCCAAATTCTCTCTTCTAAGACTAGAGTTGATGGCTGGCTAGGTATGGAGAGGGCACAACATGCAGAATTCCCCTCACAGTGTGAATTCCTATACTATGGGATACCAAAGAAGACATCCACTCCACCCACTGGCTCTACCACTAGAACTACATATCATAGTCTGTGTTTCAATTGCCATTGCTGAGTAAGAAATTGAAGAATCATTATCTTGCTCACAATTTTAAGGATCAGGAACTAGAAGAAGGGTCACCTAGAAAGATCTTCTTTGGGTTCTTTCATGTGGTTGCAGCTGGGTGCTGACTGGAACTCAGTCATGGAAAGGCTTGATTGGGTCAGGCATTCAATATGGTGCACACACATGATTGAGAATTGATGACAACTGCCACCTGGTGTCATGGTGGGGGTTACTGTCCTAGACACCTGCAGATGGCTTGTTCAGCTTGATGGGCTTGGGGCAGTTAGAATCCCTCTATGACAGATGGCTTTCCCCAGAGAACCAAGTGGAAACTTCATGGCCTTTTGTGAGTCACCTAATGTCATTTCCATTGTATTCTCCTTGTTAAAGTAGTATCTTGGTTTCACTGGCCCAAACTTAAGGTGAAGGGGTTTAGATCTTATTTCTCCATTGGAAGAGTGTCCAAAATGTGAAGCCTTTTCCAGACATCCCTTTGCAGATCAATGTTGGGAGGGGATTTTAGTGGGTTACAGAAAGCATCAAAAAGTGTCTACATAACTGAATGCTTTTGTGTCTCACTATGCTCTTGTGTCCTCTAAGTAGTGGTTGCCTTACTTTCTCCTGAACCTCAGCATGTTCTACTCTGCAGCCTCCAGCCCTCTGGAGTCTTCACTTCAGTGACCTTTTAGGGTTTACCCACATCACTCTACTCTGTTGCTCAGACCCCATCCTGTCACCAATCTTCAGGTCTGACAGGTCTCTCCTTTACAGAGGCCATCATTTCAAAGCCTTCCTCTAAAGCCTCTTCAAAGAAGAAGTGAAGCAGATCCAGAATGCAAAGGCAAAAAGAGTATCAGAAAGGTCTTTGTCAATCTGTAAGAATCAATAGTGTTTTGCCAGGCAGGAGACCTGTAGGAGCCAGGAAAACAACAATGAAATTCCATGCTCACTGAAATATCAACATGCAGAGGGGCAGACACATGCAGGCAGCAGATAAGGACATCCTGTTGTTGTCCCAGGAGGTCAGTAGTTACAGTCTCCCTTGGAATGACACTGCCTCTGGGATTTGGTGTAGGCTCTTAGTCTTCCTCTCAGTCAGCTTTCTGCCAGTTTCCAAACTCATTTCCCACCTCCACCAAGATCTCCAAGCTCAATAAAACTGAAACAGTAATCCTTGCCAAGTCTAAGCTGTACATAAGAGAGGAGGAATCAGAGAAACCATGTTCCCAGGAAGTCCAAAATTCCCCTGGGCAGAAAACAACATTTTCAAGCCCCAAGGCTGGGTTAACATAGAGTAGACCCCTTATCCACTGAGACTACGTCCCAAGACCCCTGGTGGGTGCCTGAAAAAGTAAATAGACCTGAACCCCACATATACAATGTTTTTTTCCAACATAGTAAGTCTTAACATCATCAAGAGGTACTTGGAAACTGCAACTTTAAGTAAAACATATGACAAAGTGACTTCTGCAGTAGCATTGCTCTACTCAATGTTGGTTGGGACTCTTTTTCAACTGTTATAGTGAAATGAGGTTAAAAAACATTATTTGAGAACCCGCTGTGCATACATACCTGTGATAACTTGTAATTTATCAATAGGCACTTAAGAGATTAGCAACAACAGCAATAATAAATAAGGACAACATACTATAATAAAAGCTATATGAATATGGTCTCCCTCTCTCTCTCAACACTTTATTAATATTTTCAGACTGTGGTTGACCACTGGCAATAGACACCACAGAAAGCAATATTGCAGGTAGGGGGTGAGGGGGCTGCCTGAGAACCAGCGCTATTCTGTGCATCCCCCATTTCCCATCCAGTGTGTAGGGTGTGCAGTGTTGGAGGTGTGAGGGTGGAAGGCTGACAAGCCAAGTAAGCAGTTCGCCTTGCTGGAAAATAACCCACATACAAAATCCTTGATTTTCAATATTTAAATTTAACACAAAACTGAGGAAGTAGTATTATCATATTGCCTTCGCAATAGATGATGCTGCCAGTGCTCATGTAGGTCCCCCTGGGGCCCTTTTCCTTTTGCTTTGTGTCTCCACTCTGGTTTCTGCATCTTGGTTTCAAATGACTCACTTCTGCAATTATCAAGAGGCATGGTTTGGCTACCAGTATGTTTTGCCCACCTCAGCAGGGAATGGTTTTCCTAGGAGCGTATGTCCACTCCCAATCCAGGGTGCTCTCCCCCAAGGACTGGCAAGTATGGGAGAATGAAAGCCCTGCCCCCCTCCTCAAGTCAGGACAAACTCTGAGGTGTAGTGTATACTGCTGAGCTCCCCTGTGGCTGGGACCTGGCTTAAAATTGCATACTTGCATAGTTTCTTCCTCTTCCCTTCTCTGCATACCTTGTTCTCTTATTGATTCCCCAAAGAACTTATCCCGTATAAATAAATCATATACACACAATCCTTTGTGTTGGGATTGGCTTTGGGAGGATCTGATTTAAGAAAGCCATTTCATAAAGATGTTAATGGAAGCTTCCTACCTCACTGTGGCCAAACGCAACAATCACTTCAAAGACCCCGGGGTCAGCGGTCAAGTCAGGAAAGACATAGTGTCTCTGTTGGGTTGGGATATCATGAACTGCAGACAAGCAGCTTTCTTATAGAACAGAATTTGATCTGAGGCCTGAAGGAGAAGAGCAGAAGACAGTGCAGTTTGAATGAAGTGATACGTATCAGTCAGGCTTCTCTAGGAAAATAGAAACCACAGGACTTATTATTTATTATAAGGAGATGGATCATATATGATTATAGAAACTGAGAAATATTATGTCCCATTATCTACCTGCTGGGGACCCCAAATACCAGTAGTGCAGTAACAAGGGTGAAATCAGAAAGCCAATGATAAAGTTCCATGGGTCTAGAAGCCTGAGAACCAGGAGCACCGAGATCAGAAGATTAATGTCATGGCCAGGCATAGTGGTGCATGACTATAAGCAGCAGCCTAGGAAGCTGCAGTCAGGGCCAGGGATCACGGTTTGAGTCCCACCAGGGGTACATAGTGAGACCTAGTCCCCAAAAAATGGCTGGGTGTGGTGGCACACACCTGTAATCCCAGCTACCTGGGAAGCTGAGGCTAGGGGTTGCTTGAGTCTGTGGTACCCCAGGCAACATGAGCCTACGGTTTCATGGGCAAAAATAGTGAGACCTAGTCTTGTTAAAAAAAAAAAAAGGAAGATCAATATTTTGGCCCAAGATCAGATGGAGTAAAATTTTCCTTTTATGTTGCTCATTCCACTCATGCCCTCACCATATTTCATGGTCCACCCACAGCAGGGAGGGCCATTAGCTTTACTCAATCCACCAATTCAAAACCTAGTCTCTTCCATAAATATCTTCAGAGTCACACCCAGAAATATTGTTCATTGATATCCAGTCATCCTGTAACCCAGTCAAAGTGATATATAAATTCACAAAACCCATGCTTTGAGGGTATGAGCCAGTTTAACCTTACTCAGACCCTATGGGCTAGGTGCTATTATCACCCCTACTTTACAGAGGTGAAAAGGAGGCACAAAGTGACAAATAATTTGCATCGTCATACATTTCGTGATAGAGTAAGGGAGACAGATCAACAGGTAGACACAGGAAGGTTGATGTCAAGGTCATGTTCTCAGTTCTCATACTTAACTGCTGCTGCACAAAGTGTTCTGCCTGGGGAAGGAGTAGTGGGGTGAATATGGTTGGAAAGATAAGTTGGGATTCAATTGTAGGGTGTGCTCTGTCAAATACAGTTGTAAATTCCAAACCATTCATTCACCAGGTCTTAACTGAATACCCACTAAATGCCGGTAAACTGGGGGTATTGAATACACCTGAAAGATGCTGCCCCATTCCCATGGAGTTTACAATCTCACCCATTATCTACTTACCCAAAGAAGTGGCAGAGAAGGTAACAAGGTATTTTGTTCCCTATGTAAGTGCCACAGAACAGACCAAAAAGGAAGTGGCAGTTCTTCAGGGATATTCCTTAAAATGTTTCTGGTAAAGTTAATAAAAGTGCTGGGGGCGTAACCACCCACCTTCCTAGTTGGCTGTAGTCCCGGGGCAGAAAATACACTGTGGGTTCTTTAGGGTGGAGCTTGTTGCAACTACATTTTTTTATAGTTTAGTAAAACAGAAATCTATTTCTAACAGGTGTTCCAGGTTGATCATAGTTTTCCTCCCTGCAGGGACTCAAGTTCTTTCTATACCAGGGCTCTGCCAGTTCCTAAGTTCCAGTCTTCAGTCTTCAGTCAGATCTGCCCATAAGTGGTGTCAGTTGCCGCCTATGTGTTCTTTCTCTTGGTGAGTTCAAGTCATCACATGACCACACCAGATGCCCCAGAAAAAACTTCAAAATTGTGCCTCTGTGTTGTGCTGTAGAAAATTGTACCTCAAATCCAGGAACACCAATTCAAGGCCTTCTTGAACATGAGTAAGAGCCCACAGGAAGACATGCACAGTATTGGGCCTCAGTGACTGGAGAGAGGTTGGAGGCGTAGTTTACCACCGTAATGCTCAGTTGTCTTAAGTGACTGTCTTTCATGTCCACATGGATGGATGGTGCCGTATTCTTCATAGGCTGCCTTCTCAGCATACTGCTCCCGCATTAGCAGCAAAGATAGGCCTAAATTTTGAACTTAAAGAAAAATCATTCCCTTAGCCACAAACTTTATTTTTCAATCTCCTTTTCATTCTTGTCCTGTTTAGAGCATCTGAGTTTGAGCTGGAGGCTTAGAGAGCTAAGTCTAGGAATCAAGGTGAAGGGACAGTCAGGGAATATACAAAGAGGTCTTAATTTAATATGGCAAGACCCCAGCAGGCATTGAACTTGACTGATGTCTCCCAGCACAGCTTCTTTGTGGGAACTTTAACAGGGTCTGTAGATTGTATTAAACAATTGTGGTGTCAGAGGAAATCTTCAAGATCACCAATTCCAATGCCTTTATCAGACGTATGAGAAAATCAAGACTCAGAGGAGTTACATGGCTTTCCTAAGGTCACAAAATCTTTGAGTGGCAGCAGCCTGAGATAAGCAAACAGTAGAAAGTCGCTGGCATGGGCTGAAGCACTCTTTAAATATTAGTTTCCATCTTCCCTAGGTCTGCCCACCCTTCTCTGTGTCCTCACTCCTGCTTACCCAGTCTGGCAGCTGTGACCAATTCTGTGACACCAAACTGTCATTGGGCTACATTCTAGAGAATCTGTCAACAGAATATAAAGATTTAGCTCAACTAACACATCACCTTCCTGTCAATTTCCCTGGCAAGAAGGGCATCGAGTGATCCTGGCACAGCTAACTGTCCCATTCTGGGCTATTTGCAAGGGTTGCATTCAGACAAATAATCACTTGGGTTGAATCTCCTTTTACTAACTCTCCAAACCATTAGGTTTGCACACACATGGTGCCTTTAAACTTAGAGCTGATCTGGGTCGCTGCCCAGAGGACACTCATTTTCCAGGTAAACCAAAAATTGCAGAACCACTTATCGAGCCCCCGATGAATTAACAAGTCACCCAGTGGAACGTCCGCCACAGTTTCATTACAACCGCATCTGCAAAGCTTTGAGAGAGACGGGTGGGGAGGAAAACCCGCAGCTGTTTTTCAAGAAATTAATTTCTATCCCTGCAGTGATCAGTCCTGGTTAAGTGAGAGAATCAAATTATCTAAGTTACTTCTGCTGGGAAGGTCGGCTGCTCTGAATCCTGATGAAAAATAACACAATGGTGCTATTTAATTTAAAACCTCCGTCTGCTTCACTTATAATTCATAATGATTATGCCTCGTGTTTATATAGTATCCAAGGATCACGAAGAACTTTGATAGCATAAATGATTCATCCTGGGGACCCTACAGAGAGGCGATGCCGGCCTCTCTTTCTCCACAGGGAGAGTGAAAAGGGAGCACAGAGTCCAATAACCTGAATTCCCAACTGACTTTTCAACACAAATCAACACTCCCACTCTAGTTATTTAGGACTTGGCATCAATCCTGACCAGACTAATGTATTACACAAATGGACATCATGATATCAGGAGCATAAGAGAGATAAGGAGTTATGGCTTGCAAATGTAAATCAATAAAGACCATGGGCTTTCAGCCATTTCTTTCTGAGAAAAATGCTTCTAGTGCTTCTGGCAGCCTGGCCAGCATATGGTAGCCTTCTACAAGAAAGTCTTAAATGTTGATCTAATAGATTCATACATTAGAGAGACAGAATGAACTGTGTAAAATGACAATAAACACGTGCCCTGCACTTTACAGTTTACAAAGCACTTCTGCATCTAGTGCCTCATTTGCATACTCCTCTCTTGCAATACCTTATGTGCTTTGGGTTCCTGGTTGAAAAGAGAGCTACCATTCCCATTCTCTCCAGGCATATGCATCTTCCATCAGGCCTCCCACTGTACTCTTATATCCAGGGCAGCAGAGACCCTGCAGAGAGGGGTAGATTCATTCAGTTTGACTCATCAAGGCCCACACTATTTAATCAAAGACCAGGTATCTTTCCCTTGTTCTGAACTAAGAGATAAATTAATAATAGCAACATTCATGCTTTGTAAATTGCCTACCAGGCAGCAGGCTATTTGTCAGTTCTTACCCCGGACTGACCAGATGTAACACAAAGGAAATCTGAGGCTCAAACTTGCCCAAGTTCAGAGTTGATAAAGAGTGAAACCATTCAGTTCACTTCAATCCATAGCCTATATACTTGTCCCCCCAAAATTAGGATTATATGTTGGAGACATATACTCTATATAAGCTATATAAAAATAGCTAGTTTATAGCTAGTCATATTCTTGCTTGAGTGCTCCCTGAAATCCTTTTCTTCCCTCCCCTCACCCCTATACCCCCCTGGGGGGTGGGGAATACCTTTGTTGAGGTCCTGTCTGTTGAGTGACAGACATCTCAACTACTGTATGGCTGCATTAATAGGAGCATGATACCCAGAATAAGGGAGAAGCATGTACTCCAAGGACGTATTCCATTCTTCTGAATGCACTTAAAATATGTCCAACCAAGGACAGTGGCCTTCTAAAACACATCCACAGGGAAGGAGATAACCTAGTCAGATTTGAACTATTTGATACAAGGAAAACAAACCAAAACAAGCTATAAGAGGAAATTAGGCAATGTTGTAATGTCTATCTTCAACTCCTTGATGGCCGGCCCTAAGGAAAGAAAGCAGTAAAACAACAGAACTAAGTTGAGAATTACAGGCAAGTCCTTTCAAATCCTGCAGGTAACATGACCTCTTGACCCAACTTCTATTAACATTAACCCCCACCCCTAGTATTGCAAGATAACTAAATGAGACAATGTGATCAGCCTGGTGTCAGAAACACTCCAATCTCTTGGTCACTACAAGGCAGAATTCTTGACTTTCAAGGAGAAAGGGACAGTGGCAGAAAGTTCATCTCAGGACTAATTTTAGTGCTGGTATTCTGAAAAGAAAAATTAAAAGCATCTAGCCTCACTGTGGGATAATATATTTGCTTTCTTTCCTGCTTGCTCTTTTCTTAGGTGGAGGAAATAGCCAGTTTTTTTGGTCCAGTCGAGAAGCACTAGATCTCTCCTATTTATTCTCCCTTTTACAGCACAGGCCATATCACTACTAAAGAATTTCTGAGTCATCAGTGCTTTAGATAATTGTGCATTCCCTAGTATAAAGAATCGTGTTCTGAAAATCTCTCCATGTTAAACTACAGCTAAAAGCTTTCAGTTCTACCTTTTGACTTAAAATGGGCCATTTAGGGTGGGAACAGTCCATTTGTATGGTCCTTCCAAACTGCAGTACCCCAATGAATAGTTCAATTTTACAAGGCACACTGACTAGAATCCAGACAGTTTTCTTGATCTTATTTTCTGGGTCACAGGACTGCTGTAGCTTTATTGTTGTGCTCCCCAAAGCCCCCCCTCCCTGGCAAAAAAAAAAAATCAGACAACAAATGTCCCATGTCCGTTAAAACTGCTACCACTGTCCACAGTCATTGTTTCAGGGAAGTTCTGTGATGGTAGTGTGTACTGACAGTGCTTCACGTCTCTGGTGTGTGGGAAGGGCCCAGGCAAGCCATAGAACCACAGCCTTATAAGGGGAATGTATCCCTGGCCAGAAAAGGTCTTGTACCCCACAACAAGGTTGGCTAAGGAAGGACAAATGGGGGCTGAAGGAGAGATGCGACTGGTGGTTGGGCTGAGAAAAAGGCACAC
>PVHY01004615.1:38252-92178 GCA_004024945.1 Uropsilus gracilis
AAAAAAAAAAAAAAAAAAAAAAAAAAAAAAAAAAACAAAAAAAAAACAGAAAAAACCTTTGGCTGGTTCCCCAAACATATTGGTCATTCTGCTCCTTCTACATTTACTGTCTTGTCCTTCCCAACCTGTGTCTTTTCAGGAAGATGCTGTTCTTCAAGTTCATAGATTTTCTTTTTCATGTAACTTTCTTGGATCTCTAAGCAAAGGTAATCATTTCCTCATCTATGATTCCATGATATTTTACCCACACTCTATCTGATGGCACTAAGAATATTGTCTTAAAGATCATTGTCTGCATCAAACCTGTATTTCCTAATGCCAAAGGCACAGTTTCATTGTATCTGCATAGTAAATTTTAAGTATTAGTTTTTTGCATGATAACCAAGTTACTTTTTGTTTTTGTCTTATCTCCACCCCCCACTAGACTATAAGCTATATGAGGGGCAAAATTTGTGTCTGTCTGATTATGGCACTCATTTTCTGAATGACTGGTTGTCTGAATACCTGGATGGGTGGATGGATGGATGGATGGATGGATGGATGGATGGATGGATGGATGGATGGATGGATGGATGGATGGATCAATATAAGAATTGGACCGACAAAAAAGAAAGGAAAAACTTACCACTAACATAAATGATGATGGGTGGAATATCCAGAAAGACTTATGAAGGAGATATTATCTAAGGCAAGTCACTAAAGAATGGTAGAATATCAGCAGCTTGAGAAGGAGAAGAGGAACCTTTCAGGCAGAAGACACAGTTGCAGAAAGATGGAATGGAAAGGTGTGGAGCAGCAAGGACTCATCAGTAGAAAAAGGGTAAGATATGGGAGAGGTCACAGATAAGATAAACAGGGAAATGCAAAGCTCAAGTGCTTGTCACAAGGGGCTCTGCATATCTTGTTTAGGAAATTGGAATATATCACATGCAAACAAATAGGAGATATTTAAGGATTTATTTCTTTGTTTTGCTTTGGTAAAGCACAATGTGTCAAGCATTGTGTTTGGAGGATACATCTCAACACACATATGTTAGAAGCAATAAAACTATAGGTAATACATTATCAACTGTAGGTACTAGTAATTTTCCAAACCTGCTAGTCCACAGGTTAAGACATGAAAAAAAAAAAAATAAGACATGCACAGAAGCTCTGCAGGCTGCAGAAAACTAGACCTGGATAGACCTGGATGTCTCTTGGAGAGGATAATGATGGAAAAAAATGGGACGAGACTGGGAGAGGTGGCAACCAAGGTGGGTCTTACAAGAGTTTCACCCAGATGGCAGCTTTTTGAGCTTTCCCAAACTATAACTAAGAAAGAGCATGTGCAAGACTCAACCTAGGCCATGTCATTGGAATGGATTAGAAACAAGAAATCTAAGTTCTTACAGATGTCTTATGCCAGCAGGTTTTCTAATCTTATCCCCTCTGGAATGTGTCAGCATTGTAAAGTCATCAGCTCCCACACACAGGGTACATATGTGCCCATCTGTCCATTGTCATTGCAATGTCTCCTTTCGGGGACATCTGCTCTTTTTCTGTGAAGGGGTGCCCCAAGAAGGCTCTTTCCAGAACAGAGATTGCCAAAGTCCAATTACCTATTCTCACTACATACTGAGTCTTCCCACATACAACCAGACCTGTGGCCTTCTCTTCTTGGTCACTGTGCTGCTTATCAAGAAAAGAGGTGGAAGGTTTCTGGTTATTGAGTTTAGATGGCAGAAGAAGTACAAAGCAAAGCTGTTTGTGAAGTACAAGGGAGAGTCTCCCTTCCCCACACTGGGCAAAGCCCCCCTTTGGTCTCAGCCTTCTTCCTGTCTCTCAGGCTGCCCTTACAAATGCTGAGCTCTGCCCTGTCCATACATCAGCCAAGTAAGGGTTCAGACAGACAGTGCTAGCAGCTGCCTGTTAGCCCTGGTCTCCAATGCCGCCATTACCTCCATGGTACCCACAAAAGAAAATGAGGAGAAAGCATTATTACAGCAATTCTAATTACTGTATGCTAATTGGGCCACCTTCAGGCTTGAGGATAGCGCCATTTCCCTGAGATGAAATGACAGAAGCCCCTGCACTTGCCTTGCTCTACTTATTCTCCCATTGCTAGCAGAACATTCTGTACTAGGAGCCGAGCCGGCAGATACCCAGGCAAGGAAGAGTCTCCAAGATAATCTGCTGCTAGATGATACCGCCCATATTTCCGTGGATTAGGCAGAGTTCTTGAAATGAATCCCTATACTGGGGGCTTTAAGAGCTTCTGAGAGCACCTAACCCCTGCGGCTGGCTGTACAAAAATTTCCTTATTTGTAAATATGTGCATTTTTCTGAGGAGGGGGTATCATAGCTTTTTGTGACTTTTCAAAAAAAATGCTGATTTTTTTAAAAAAATGCTAAAACCACTGGCCTACAGGGTAAACCATCTAATTTATCAAGAGTTTCCTTTATTCCCTGCATACCCTTGGGAAAGGAAGTCTAATCGAAAAACAAAGTAAAAGGGAGGATGGAAATTGAGATTGAATGTAGAACAGAGTCAATAATCAAGGGATCAGGGTATTGTAATAAGATGCCCAGGCCCTCTCTGCCTGGCTAGAGCAAAAACGATTTGCAGCTCTGTTTTGAAAAGTTAATTCAGTTCAACCCCTTTGTCTTTTGTTGCCTGTTATCTCTTGGTCCAAATTTTATCAAGTTTTTGAAACAAAAAATAACACTTTAATTTCTTGCCTGCACTGTTGATGTTCTCTTAATTGGTCCACCCATCCCCAAGCTTTTTCTTTCATTTATTTAACAAACATAGAGAAGAGTATAAGAGCAGTGTAATAAACAACCACATGCACACAACTGGATTCAACAAGAACTTCCTGCTGTACCTGTTTTCTCATTCCAGTCAGCCAGCCTCTACCTAGCTATCTCATCCACATCTCCCTTGTGCTGTTGTTGTTTAGGTAACTGTTACTCTCCCACTTCCTTCCATTTTTCTCCCCCACACAGAAAACACAAATCTGGTGATAGCTCCTATCCTCCACCTCTTGTCTGTACTTAGATATTGCCAGAAGAAGTATCATGGGACTCAAACTGGAACAACATCTGATACAATGACAGTCAGTGGAATTCAACTATATGCACGTTACAGAAGAAAGGATATGCAGAATGTATGGGTCATGCCACATTAAATTTAAGTTTGCAATATTGGTTAAAATAAAAGTTAAATACGCAATGCATAATAATATTACATAAGCCACAGATAAAGAGTCTTTTCAATTAGAGCTTCAGCTGATTAAAAGTTAATGTTTTAGTTTTAATCAGAATTCCCATGTTGAATTACAAACTACATATGAAAATCCTTCCGGGGTAGCTAGAATTTCAGATGCTTCATATTTGATGAGAAAAAAAAAAGAAAAAAGAAAAAAAAAACCGCTATCTTGCCATTGTTTTTAATATAGGTTGAGCTGAGCTCATTCATTCTGCTAAAGCAGTGCTGTATTAGGACGGAACAAAATGCGTGACTCCCGCGTCCTTATCAAATTTAGTCCAGAATAAGCATCTGCCCTGGAGGTTTCATTATGAGGGTCAGGGATTCACATCTCACAGACAATGCTTTGTCTGTCCTATTCAGACATTCAGAATGTGATATGATACAAGTTTCGATTGGAGATATATTAATAGATAAGAGTATCTTACGGGATGTTGTTGGCATATCATTTTATTATTGTTACTAAGTTAAAATGGAGGGAAATTTTCTCCAACAGATTACTCTACCCACTGCTGCAAATCCAGCTCTGCTTTCAAATTTTTATGACTATTCACAGCAGGCCTGGCCAGTTCTTTGGGGCTGCTGGCTATGTACCACGTGCACACAGAGGAAAGGTACACTGTGTCTAGCAGCCATGGAGAGGACACAGGGCAGATGAATTTGATTTGAATGACTAGGGATTGGTTCTGCCATGGCTCTGTGGGACACTAATCATCTTTGGCTCATTATAGAGGTCAGACTCTAGGGTAACTACCACCACACCGTCCAAGCAGTAGCTAGGTAATGAGTATATTTCTGTTTACAAGCCTTAAAACACCTCGATCAGTTGCCTCCCAACAAACTCCCACAATTTCTTGTGACTGAAGTCTAACTTTCAACAAGGTGAGATGTCAACTGCCAAGGATGGGTTTTGATTGGTCTACACCATGAAAGCTATTCTTTATTACTCATGACATGATTTCCAAGGGTCCTTTCTAATAGGAGTGACCTTAAGACCTTGTTTTGGCCAGTGTAACATGAGAGAAGTGTGACACGAGAGCTCATGGGAAAGATTATCCCTTGTTTTTGAAGGTATCCCTTTATTTTCCCATCCCTGAGCATGAAAAGCAATCCTTTTAAGAGGGGGGAGCAAAAAGATGGAGAGACTCAGAGTCCTTGTTGAGTCGCTCTACCAACCCTGGGACTATGTACCTTCTTGCTCTCTGAGAAAACTAAATATATTTATAGTCTGATCGACTGTTAGCCATATTATCTACTATTTGAAGCTCAGAGCATTTCCAAATGGTGAGGACAATTCAGCTTAAACACACAATAATGGAAATGCTTCTCTCGATGGCATTTTCTAATTTTCATGTCTCTCTAGTTCTCCTTCACCTTCTTTGCTGCTTTGGGGTTAGGTGGTTTGTGTGGAAGGGACATGTGCCACTTCTGAATCCAAGCATTTAATTGCAGGCATGAGATCCTCCAGTTTTCTTTATCCAGGCAGAGGCAACCAAATATCTTGTAGCTGTCTATCAGCACTGTGCTAAGTTTGGACATTATATTCAAAAATAGATACGGTCTCTCCATCTTACAGCTTCTCATTTAGGAGATGAGTTAGTCAAGGAAACACACAGATAACTGCCAAAATGAAAAGTGTTGTTAAATTTGATCCATTTTTTCAAACACAAAAGGGACTCTAGAAGTGCATCCCATATTGTCTGTGGGTTGAATTCCATCACATGGGTGTAAATTCTTGGTCTACAAGACCTCTTTTAAAAAGGAAGTTACCTCATAATAAAAGTATTTTCATAAGTATGAGTTCATGGAATTTATGAGACATTTTTGAGAGTCAAAAGGGTCACTGTTGACACTTATTTCTAGAAAGAGGTCGTGAAGCAGAGATATACCCCCAAACCAGGGTATTGGACACCCTGCCAACTGGTGATATGTGCAATCTAAAACATTGCAATGTTAGGAACATGGAGATAAGTCATACAAGTCAAATGTTTAGCTGCACAGACTAAAGTAAAATAGAAAATGATTGCTTTTTGATATAAGATTTAAAATTGTACATTAAAAATGAGTTCACTTTTAATTTCCCCACAGCTTAAATATTTTGACAAGTATGTCCTAAAGTTTGTTGCCAGAAAAAGCAATAACTGACCTTGCTACAGTTTGATGTTCAGTAGTAAGAATACCACAAGACAGATTTATTCTTTTCTGTTCTAAGTGGGGAGGAAGACTCCAACCCTGCTGTGACTTGTAAAAGAAAATTTTAAACTGCTCTAGTATATTAAATGAGACTAAGAAAGCTAATCAATAATTTTTCTTCAAAAAAAAAAAGGGATGAAATGAACAGTGATTGATTCTAAATACTTAATGCCCACAACCAGCAAATAAAAATACTTTGGAATCAATATTTTGAAATTTGTCAGTGAATAGGTCCAAATTGTGAGAGGAATTTTTAAAAAGTGTTTCATTATATTCTTTACTTGTTTCTAAAACTGAGCCCATCAGGGATGTCTGAGAAGATGGTGTGCAAAGAGACATCCATTAACAGTTCTTTCTTGAAAACGGGTTGGGACATGTGAATAAAATGGCAGAATATTTAAAGAGAATCTTTGAAAAATACATTTAGTTTATCTGTCTTTTATTTACTGAAACAGTTCATGTAACCAAATACATCAGCATCCATAGTTAGGACTCAGTCTACAAATGCAATCCCTCCTCCTACAGCTAGAATCTCTCTTCCTTCTTTTCTCCCATCACAGCAGCCACAGATTTGCAAAAACCCACAACATTCTCTTCTGTGGTTAAAGCCTGCGCTCATTTTGGGATTGGTTCCTACCATGTGTATAATCTAGACAAGTTACTTCATTTCTCTCAACCTCAATTCTACACTTAAAGTGGAAGGGATAAGGGTAATGTGGAAGGGAACCTGGCTTTATTAAATGAGAGAATGTGAAGGGGCAGACAAAACCCCACCCTGGTACTCCATAATCCTCAGTAAAGACAGCAATTTTATTCTCCATCCTCTGCCTCCGTCTTTGCGTTCAAAAATCCAATTGATATCTGGGAGGGGTAAAAATCAGACTGCACTATTTGTTTAATAAAACTGTTATTGACACCTAGAGTGAGTAAAGTGCACAAGTCATCTGTTTAAATGTTGATGAACATTTAGAAAGAAAAGGCATCCCCATAACCATCAAGAAATTAACATCCCTGGTCCCCCGGAAACCTCCCACTCACACTACTTCTTCAAAGGTGATCAATACAGTGACTTTTATAACCATGAAGCTAGTTTTGCCCCTGAACTCCATACTGCACTTGCTCTTCATACCTGGCTTCTTTCATTCACTGCTGGTGTGTGAGATTAATCAGTTTTATTGATGTGGCAATAGTTTGTTTTCATAAGTGGGTGCATTTTACTTTATCACTGTATCATGACTGATTTGTCTGTTCATTTGATAAATAGAAAGGGTATTTCCAATTGTGGTTATATTATTAAATGGTATCATGACCTTTTTTTTTTCTTTTGGAGTATATATTTCCATTGAGTATGCACTTGGAAAAAGGATTTCTGGGTTCTATATGTTTAGGCTGAATAGTTTTTGTCAAAGTATTTTCCAAATGAGTTAACAATTTCTACTTTTACTAACCCCAAAGGAAAGTTCTAGTTTTTCACATTCTAGATTACCAGTTCTTAGGTTGCTGTTTTACTTATTTTTATTTCTATATTTTTCTTAGGTTGCTGTTTTACTTACTTTTATTTCTATATATGTATGTTAGCCATTATGATACATGTGTGGTGCATCTTATTTTAGTTTCAATTTTCTTTTTTTTTTTTTGATGACTAAGGAAGGACTTTTGACATGTGTAGTAGCCACTTATATGCACTTTATTGTAAAGTGTTTACTAAAGACTTCTGTTTATTATTATGGAGTATTTTTAAAAATGATGTGTAGGAGTTCTTTATATGTTTTTGTAGTGATGTATTTTGAGGGGAAGTCTGCAATTTTAATGTTTCATTTCCCATAGTTGATATTTAACTTATATATTTTTTTGCCTACCTTAACATAAAGACATTCTTAGGTTTTCCACTAAAAGTGTTATTTTTTATCTTTACGATGTAATGGAAATTCTATTTAAAAGATTTTTGGTATGGTAGTGTGGACTCAAGATGATTTTAATTTTCCTGGATGGGGAAATGATTGACCCAGTCTGGAATAATAGGATGGTCTTCCTTTCTCCAATCCTCTATTGTCATTTTTTTCATTTAACAATGACCATTTATGTCTATTAACTTTTTCTAGTTCCTCTTTTCCTATGTTCTATTGGTTTTATCTGGGACTATTCAATATAGTATTTCTAACTATATTTCTAATATTCAGTAATTTTTGTTATTGCTCTTTAATTCTGGGGCAATAGGTAGGAGTTAAATAGTTTATCCATTTTGTTATCATCCATCTTCAGATAGTTTCTCTATTTTATACTTCTAGTTGACTTATGCAACTGTCTTTATTACTTTCTTCCTTCAAACTTTGTGGCTTTAATTTAATTGTAATTTTCACTAAGGTTTTTAGATATATACTTTTATAGTTGATTTTCAACCTTTTGGTTTTTCTAATATATGCATGTAAAGCTGTAATTACTATCTAAGCATCACACAATTTTGCAATATTTCATAGTCAATATTATTTAATTGAAAAGATAACTTCAACCAAGCAGTCAAAAAAAATCAGAGTGGAAATATTCTGTAGTCATATGAAGCAAATTCCAGCACATTTTTGGGTTAAAGTTAGTTTAAAAAACAAATACAAATGAGAATTTTTATTACACTTTTTGGTTGAGAAAAAAAATCATAGCTATAATCCATTTCTTACTTTGGCAAAAGAAACAAATCAGGAAGCATAAACCAAAAACTAGCAAAATTATTTCTGTACAGAAGCTTGATTGGTATGCAGTGAAAGGGACAAGGAAGGAAGTGTCACTACTTGAAGCATACCTAATTCTTGTTTTTGGAAACATGTTAGTAAATGAAATATTTTATGGTTTTATATATTTAAAATGAAATTAAGTCAATAAGGGTTGAACACAAAAATCCTTGAACTAAATGCCAACATAAACAAATGAACCAACTGTGTATTCAATGGATAACATAACCACATAGAAGGAGGAAAAAGATTAATCCAATAACTTCTGAAAACAGCATTGAACTTTATATCTTCCATCTAATAGAAACAAGGACAAAGAAATCTTTGCTTAGCACATGTGTGGTTGATAAGGATTGTGGGAATGTAAGTTGATATTTTTCATTTCTAGCAACCTAGGTGTAGCAATTCTAAAATGACTTTATGTGCTTTTAAACACACAATGAGTAAATACATTATTCATGATGGGAGCTGTGGTTTTCACTGAGAAAGTAGGGAAATACAAATATGGACTAGGAAAAGGCAGTATTTGGGTAAGTCAGAATTAAAATATCATTACTAACTATAGGCCCAGAAGCAATGGTACCTGAGTAACACTGAGCTCACCTAGCACCCCAATCTAGCTTTCTAACTACCTTTTTGAAGAAATGACTGGACAACAGAGGAATGATTGGAAAACAAGGTAAAAAAATGTGTACTTTGCACATTTGTGATTATATGTTGGGGGGGTGAGGAAGAAAATTATTACATGCCCTTCTTTCCAATGATTATAGCATGTCAGAAGGTTATAAGGGCCAATTTATGAAAATAAATCATGGGAAAAAATAAATTATGACACATGAATTAAATGGAATTAATCTCTACTAAAACTTAAAATATAAATAGATGTATAATTGAATGAATAAAAACAGAATGAAAATTTTTTAAATTAAATAGCTAATGAATATATAAAGAATGAAAGTTAACCATTTTTTCAACCACCAAGGTAATAACAGACCAGGCAAAAACATCAATGAATTCTAAACCCACTAGGTAAGCATACATGAAGAAACAGTGAGTTTGTGTAGTTTCAAATGATCTCTCAACAGATTACTTATTAATTACAAAATAAAATATATTTCACAGTAGGGAATATCTGGTGGATGCCACCTTCACTAGGTGATAAAATTTATATCACAAGGAATCAGAAAAACAGACATCATTTAGCACCAAACATGGGTAACTTAGAAATATCATTGTTAATTTTCCAAGCATGGAACTTATTTAGTTATGTCCTTGTTTTTGATTCTCTGCCACCTACAAGGGGGCAAATGTCTCAAGGAGAAAAACAGCAGGAAGTGGGGAGCTGCCTCGTTGTGTCTCCTTCCCTTTGGGTCATGCCTCCCTTGGTTCTCTCCCATGCCTCCTAACAGCTTTTTGGACTCTTTGATTGTTTGTTTTTGATATTTTATCCATCTGTTGTAGTTATTCTTGGCAGGAAGGAGACTCTGAAGCAAACTACTGCATCACAGCCAAACGTGAACATGGGGCTGGGCTGCATCTCGGCACTAGATCCTCCGCTGAGATGAACTAACAAAAAGCACATCCCAAGTGAAAATGAGCATCACCCAGGCTATCACCCTGAGGTCTCCTTGAAGTGAAAAGATTCTGCATATGTCTCTCTAGATCTCCAAGGACTGGCTCTTGTGGGCACTCAGTAAATGTTGCTGAACTTATGAATGAAGGAAATAATGACAGTCTGACCTGCGATAGCCAGTAGGGCAGGTGTGACTTTGATCTAATCAAAAAATGCTTGCAGTTGACTGCTGGACAAGTCATTTGCGCAAGACGCACCTGCTGTCAGGAATGAGAGATTTCATGAGGGATTCAACCTGGGACAGGAAAACAACCTAAGCAGCCTGAGTTCAGCATACAAGTTCTTTCATGGCACCTCACCAGTGCCAGGCAATCTTTGCAGCAAAGCCTTGCTATCATGCGTCAGTGATTCAGTTTTGGAGGAAAGGAGTCACATGTCCTTCTACTCTGCAGCAAAAAAGTAAAACACTAGAAATCTCAATATTTTGCAATGGAGAACTGAACCGGTAGTTAAGATACAAACATATGATAAATTACTACTCACCTTTAAATGATAATGAGATTACTTACACTACATAAAAAACATCCAAAAAGTACTGTTGAATGAATTAAGTCAGCTATAGACAAGAACAGTATGACTGTGTGGCTTTTCTTTTAAGCTATCTATGCAGGGGTAGGGATTCTATATAGATATCAAAATATTAATATTCTCTTTAGATCATGGGATTATAATTTATAAACTTTCTTTTTTGAGGGACCTACAGCTTACTTGTGTATAAAATATTTCTGCTTACATTCAAACCAAATGCCCCCAAACAGATGATTGGCTAAAAAAAATGTGGTACATATACACGATGGAATACTACGCATCCATCAAGGAGGACAAACACATGTCATTTGCAGCAACCTGGATGGAACTAGAAAGACTCATATTAGCAGAAATAAGTCAAAAAGAAAAAGAGAAGTACAGGATGGTCTCACTTATATGATGGATATAGGGAAAATCAAACAAATAAGAAAAAATTAAAACAACCAATGGGACTGAACCAAGGAGCGAGAGAGGAGGAGGGGGAAGAAGGCGGGGGAGGCGAAGAGCACAAAAGATCAGGATAGTTAACAAATGTTAGTGAAGTGGGAAAGCCCCGGGGTAAAAAAAAAAATAAAATATTTCTACTTAGAAATAGTTTCTTTGGAAAATTCTTTCTTAAAAAGTGCTGCTTATTCCCCTGGATGGAAGGGGAATCCATCTCAGCTGCAATTCAAGGATAAATGACTGTGTCTGTTGCTTTAGACTAGAGTGGGAAACGTAGACTGGTCTAGAAATGAGGGCTTTACGGGGGCTCCTGGAAGCCTGGCTGATGACAGATGACGCCATCCTATCAGCCACATTTCAGGGTAACAGACAAGAAGTTTAAGAGGTGAGCAAAGGCAGCCAAGCCCAGGAGCCTGCCCTGCTGAGCTCAGTCTGAAGGGAAGGAACAGGGCTCTCTGCAGCCAGAGCACAGGAAGAGATGATCCCTTTGCTGGGGACTCCAGCTGCTAATTACCTGCAGATACCATTAGTGAGTACCTGATGCATAGGCAGTGTCAGGAGCAGGGCGCAGCTTGTAGACAGCTGCAGCTTGCTCCCTGTCACAATCGCTTAATGGGCTGCCCTGTGGAAACGGCTTTCCAGCTTCTCTGCAGAGAAGGTGTGTTATTATGATAACCACAGGGGCACATGGCCTTGCATCAATTATTTCACTCTACACAAGCTCTCTGGAGGGATCTGCCCTCTAGCAACCTAAGTTCTGTCATTCTGGGAGATCACAGGCCAGTATACACAGAAGGCCTGCTGGGCTTCCTCATTGACTCTCACCTTCTCCAGCCAGAGTCCCACCAAAGATTTTCCCTCATGAAATTGCCATCATCCCTTAAGCAAGCCCCCTTCAGAGTCAGGTGGGCTGTGTGATCTTAAGGAAGTCAGCTGACCTCTCTGAGCTTCACCTTTGCCAACCAGAAGGTATCAATGATAATAACTTACCTTAACACGTACTCATTTGTCTAATCCTCACCCCATCACCCCAACAATGGAGATAGCTGGCTAATTATCTTCCAGTTAGAGAATTTACCGAACCATAAATTATTCATTGACAGACCAAAAGCTGGATGATTGTATGCCAAAGTGCTCTCCTAACATTATACCAAACTGTCTTTCTTGTGTAAAAATAATACCCCATACCATTGTTATGAAGATTATATAGATAATATTTCAGGAAATATATGACAGAACTTTTGTAGAAAATAACTGTTCAATTAATGTTTATGAATGCATTTGTTAGTAACAAATGTTACCTATGCCACTGGACATCCATACATCAACTTTCAAACTTCAAGATTCAAGACTTGGTATCACACAATGTAGACAGTCGGGCATTTTATTTTTATTTATTTTTATTTAAATGTATACATATATATGACATTATTGTGTAGCTCAGGGTTTTCCCATTTCCTTAACACCCATTAACCATCTTAATCTTTTGTGCCCTCTGCCTCCCCCATTTTCTTCATTCTCCCCCCTCGCTCTATGGTTTGGTTCTGTTGGTTGTTTCAATTTTTTCTTATTCATTGTTTTTTCCTATATCCTTTATTTAAGTGAGACCATCCCACCACGTTTCTCTTTTTCTTTCTGACTTATTTCTGCTAATATGATTCCTTCTAGCTCCATCCATGTTGAACAACTGGGCTTTGAAACTGTCCTCACCCAAAGACGCCTGGCCACCATATCGTATCCTAGCATTTGAAGTCTGACCAGGCAATGTGTATTTTCTACTATATATATAAAATTATATATATTATTATATTATATTATATATTATATTATATATATTATTATATATTATATATTATATTATTGTATATTGTATTATTATATATTATATTATATATATTATATATATTATGTTATATATTACATTATTATATAATATAATATATTATATTATATATATTATTATATTATATATTATTATATATATAATATATATATTATATATATATTATTCTAACAGGTAAGGAACCAGACCAATTCAAATCTTCCAAGGGTGTTTCTGCCAGTTGGGGCAGTCTTTGTTGGTAACTCTCAGTTTGCTTTATGGTAGAGGCCCACCCTCCCCTCCTTCCTGGTCATCCCCACTCATGGAGCATCAAACATGGCCAGAAGTTCCATGATGTGCCCTCGCAGGTAAGGCTGGCAAAAAGAAACATGCCCATTGGTGGATAGGAGTGGGTCACTTGGAGAAATCCTCTGGATTTTGCTTGGTGCCATAACCAACAGGTCACAAAAGGATAAATGAGGCAGAAGCATTAACAGAAATAAGCACATTATGTGGAAGTGAGGGAACTGAGGGAGCTAATGCTTTGTCGTTGAGACAAAAACCCCATCCTCTGACTATGTCTTCATCCCACTGAAGAATCATATCCCATCATTCATTCCGTTGTGAAGAGCTACTGCCCTCAGTTCCACTTGTGGACAGTGGCTGCATGAGGCAATCAAGTCACAGATAAGCAGATCGGGGTCACCTACACTTTCATGCCATGGCCCTTGACATAGCACAGAGCCTTTGCTGAATTCTGTCTTTTGTTTGCCATTCTCTGAAGGCTCTTGGGGAAGAACTATTTCTTTTACATTCTCCCCTCTTCCAATGATAACTCAGAAACCGCAAACTGAACACTGGTTTTCTGTGACTGGCCTCTTTCCAACAGAGCTAGGCAACCCCAGCAATTTTGGCTATTGAAAATAGAAAATCAAACCAAAAAACACAGCACATCCAGTTAAAGAGCCAGATTGCACTGGGTTCATTGACTTACCTGGGACAACTGAAAGTGCAGACATCAGTACTCAAAAGAGGCTAACTATTGCCCTTCTCCCTATTGAATCCTTGCCATGCCACAGCCTATAAATAAAGTATTTAACATATGCCATCTCATGAAACTGTACCATTATATCTACATGACATTACCCCATTTTACAGATGAGTGAACTGAGTTGAATTAACCTAAGCAGTCTCACAGTGCTGAAAGTATAGTGTTATAATTTGAACTCTTCCAGATTAGTGTCTAGTCAGTGGGCTACAGAGTAAATTCTTGTCAAATGAATACATGGCTTCAAATTCCTGCTTGTTTCAGGAAATCAAGGCAGTCTCCAGCTGACCTTCCCTTGCCACTGTGTTGTATCTCCCAGGATTAGGAACAGGCCCAAAGAGGGAGTGAAAACCAGAGTTTGGGAAACGGGAAAACGCAGGGGAAGCTTAGAAAGCTATACGAAAAGCAGGGTGAGGCCATGGTCAGATCTTCAGTCATGAATGTGCAGAGACAGACTGAGTAAACCCTGGCATAAGCTAAGGTGGAGGGTGAAGAGGCAGAGGTGCAGACGCAGACACAGAAGGTCGCTCACTGTGGGCTGACAAGTGCTTTCCAATTCTCCCTGGGCTCCCCTACAGTTGTTCCTGCTAGAGTCAGGGAGAGAGCAAGAGGGTGAAATCTAATAAATTAAAATGGGAAAGATCAATTGGAAACCAAGCAAAAGCCGATGATTTTAGATGACTGATTTAGTTGCATCATGTAATTGTATTAATCAGGGTCCTTCTTGTGACAACTAGGAGGTAAACAAGCAAATCCCCTGACCAATTTGCATACAGTTCTTACAGACAGCAGCAGAAAGCACCTCGTAGTTCTCGGAAGGAACTCTGAGGGTTCCCAAGTGATGACTCATGGTAAGACTTTATAAAAAATAATTTATATTAAAAAAAAAAAAAGTGAAACTTTTCTTTTCCTCTCTAATTCCCTCAGACCTTTCAACTCAAAACTTTCAGCTTAAAAACATCGTGTTGGAAAACTGCTCTGGAAAAAAAAATGAAACAAGGCAAAGCAAAACAAAAAACAAAGCTTTCCAGAGCTGGGTGGGTAACTTGTACCTGCCTCTCATTCCTTAGTTAGTGACTGCCCACCCATTTCTTTATTTCCTGCCCCTTGGGCTTATCCCCAACACCAGAAGTCTCCTCAGGGAAACTTGCTTTCATATACCATGAACACTGGGGTGTGGATCCAGTGAAGCAAGATTAACCACAGAGAAGGGGGTGTCTCCTTGATAGCTAGAGTCAAGGATGCTGGTTGACTCCCTGTCAAAGGAGTTGCTCATAGTGTTTGTGGTATAGTGGTTAGTGTAGCTGCCTTGTTCATAACCTTCTGTAGTTCTGCCTTCTCTCTCTTATATGTATGTGTGAATGTGATAATAGTCATGGACTACCCCCAGTGAGCAAAATCTTCCATCTTGTTACTGAAGGAAACCAATCCAATAAGCAAAAAAGAAAGATATTCTCTCTCTCTCTCTCTCTCTCTCTTTCTCTCTCTCTCCCTCCCTATCCTCCTTACCATATACAAAGCATATGGTCATAGTTAATCTGCACTGTGCCTTTGCAGAGAGGAGACCACTTCACGCCCTCAAGTGGCCCCCACAGGAGCAAATCTAGATTGGCCTGGTCACATGTACATTGCTTGACTTAAAAAGACTGACCATGGGGAGAAAACACAATGGTTGACCCACGATGGTTTACATACTTTTCCCCCCAACAAGCTGGAGTGGTGAGTGTAATTAGTGCCCTCATCCCCCTAAAACCACAGGTGTGTTTTCCAGAGGAAGGGTGCTGTATAGGTTAGCCAAATAAACACACACACCACCAACATGAATGGTTGAAACTGCTGACTTTCTATCCTGTGCTGATTTTCTAAGCTCAGTTTTGTGGGGAAAGTATAAATTCTTAAGTACCTGAAAGGATCTGAAAATGTCACTTCGACCCTGCCGTTTTTGTACTCATATTTTTCAATGAAATCTCTGTGGACCATGACCAAAAATTAATCTGCTGGACAAGAAGTCAAGTCACCCTCTACAATTTGAATCAAATTGAATCAAATCCTTTTGCTTGAACCAAGCATTCCAAATAAATTGTTTGATATCTATTCCAGAAATACTCTTTGTCCCTTTCCATATGAGGTTTTCATTGTGTGGTTTCCTCTACCTGGAATGACATTCTGCTTACTCTATGTGTTCATCTTCTACCTCCAGTACTTCTTTCTCTGACCTGCAGGCCACGTCTTGAAAAAATCAGCCCGACTCCACTTCCATTGCTCCCTCATCCCCACTCCTCTCCTCACCCTGCTACCTGAACCCCAGTGTACCTGGCAGCCCAGGCCAGGTGGAACTAAGGGGCTCTGTCTTTCAAGGCCAGTGAGCTCCTCTCTCTGAAATCCCAAAGCACCACTTGATGCCACATGCTGATTTGTTCATTAAAAACTAGATGATGTCTTTAAAGCATCCACACAAGACAATGGTCATTTTCAGTATTCATAAATAATCATCCCCCATATTGTAATTGTAGTAAATCTCAATTCCTTAGCTAAGTTGGACTCGATGAAAGCACATGGTTAAATGAGTAGATGACAACAGTGAATGCATTGTTCTCATACTGGAAATCATAGGATGGGTATACATGTACTTCTTAATGTTTAAATGAGATATTTTTTATATAGAAATTCCCAAACATTTAAAAGAACTCCAGTTGGAGTTTACCAATAACCCCACTGCCCAGTGTCATCGATGGCATGCCATGTGTTTCATGAAATGTGGTCTTGAATTCTTTAAGGACCATTTTTCACATCATCAAAAAATGTTGTGGATTTCAGGAGAGTTGAGGGTATAAGAAAAGAGAAAGGCACAGGGAAGCACTGTTGGCGGTGCTGGTATCAGGAACTGGCACTGGTACAGCTGATGCTGGTAGGCAAGGCACTCGCTGGCTCAGTGCAATGTGCAAATCCAGGCTTCAGCATTCCCTGGAACTGCAGGCTCAATGGAAACTATTCAACATCACAAAAGCCATAGACCTTAAATGCTAAAGGTCTACTATAATTGCAATGTGCCTGACACATGTTTGGACTTAGGGGGTGTACCCAACATATTAAATGAAGTGATTGTTCTATTCATATAATTCTATAAAAAGGGTTATTTATGTCCTGAGAGTAAATTATATATTTATATAGAGTGTATATGTTATATATATATATCAAAATATACATTATATATAAGAAATTTTAAATAATTTCTAACTTGAGAACATTCCACCATACTTGGGTAAAAGATGTGCTCATCTCTTACTGGCATTCACTCCTTCACCCAAGAATAGATAAAAAGGTAATGAAGCATTGTTGAGTATATATATATGTTGAAGAGTTTTCAGCTACTACAAGGAAGCATGAAATATTTATTCAAGTGTCTGCATTTCCATTTCTGAATAGAGAAGAATTAATTTTCGGCCTCCTCAGTTCCTGAGCAACGGCCTTTAGTTAAGAGTTTTGGAGCAGGCCAGCTTTGATGAGACGTGCTGCATTAAGCACAGACAACCAGCCAGGGAATTTGCTAAGCTGGGATGGATTAATGCAAGCTGCCAGCACTAACTTTTTACAAACTCCTCTCCTGATAATAACAGGGGAGAGTAGACACAGACTTGAAATTTTTTGGCAGTAAAATTAGCTTTAACATATGACTCACTTTTTTTTTCTAAACTTAGAAAAGGGGGGAAGAGAAGAACAACCCAAAATAATTCAGAGCATCTCTTAACAGGAAGTGCACCAACAGTTGCTGGCTAGCATGTCCTAAGTCTGTGTGGGTTTCTAGACCCAGGACAGCTATACCACCAAAGCCTCCCCACGCTCACAGATGGCTGTCATGCTGGTCTTAACCAGCATCAGTCACACCATCCCCATCACCAACATTGAGTGAATCAGGGTGATAATATCCCCATTATAAGGAAGTGAAGTGATGGTGGAACCAGATAAGGGAAGATGCCCATTATTATTCATAGACTCCTGGGAGAAAACCAAGCTTCCTCTAACCATCTCCTTTCCTGCATTCAAATCATGCTAATTTAGAACATCAAGTACAGGAACAGGAGCACAGCATTTAGGGGAAGATGCTGAATGCAGTGAGTACAGTAGTTATTGTTGGGGTTTTAATGTCAATACTGGGATGGATGACAAGGCACATGGATTTAGGATTAGGCTCCAGCTCAAAGATGTCATTTTCAGCACATGTCTTCATCTCTTTGTCCTTTAGTCTCCTTATCTATTCAGTGGAGGTTATGACACCTATATGACAGGTTATGTAAGATTAAAATTCATAAAAATACATCTTCATGTCTGACACAAAGGGAATCAATAAATACCAGGTTATAATCCTAGTGATGTTCTTACTTGTAAACTATATAACATAAAAGCTCATTCTTGGGTATCATGAGTACACTGTACCAGTTCTACTGACTATGTGTGATCAGACCTCCTGCATGCCAGGGTCCTGTACTACTCTGGTTCTCTACACCCCCAGCAAGCATGCCTGGATCCCTATACTACTCTGAAATCTGCCTTTTTTCATATTGTTAACTCTAAGCAAAGGGAAGAACTGTCATTTGTCCAACTCTTGTTTATCTTCCCTCTCATACCTGACAGTGTGTGTTTGTTCCAGGAGAGGGACCGAGTCAAACATCTTTTCCAAAGGATGTTTGTTAAGTAGAGCTTGGCTTCCAGGCTCTCTCTGAGTTCCTTTGCCGTTCAGTCTTAAGCATCCAACTTTTGTGGCTGGAGTCAGCAGGGTAAGGGAGGACCCCTCAGGATCATCTACCCCCAGGAATTGGCTCCTCACTAACCAGTCATCCGCATTATGCTGAGCATCAGTCCCCAAAGCTTCATTTTCTTCCCTGCAACTAGCAGCCATCCTTTTTCTCCTTTGAAAGACAACGCCACAGGGAAACTATTAGGTTAAGAGCAAGAGGGCACAATTTATAAGAGTCTTCCCTTGTGTATTTCTTGTTCCATTTACTTAAGACATTGTTACCCATGATTTGTATATTGACACTCTCTGGATGATACAGGGAAATTCTGGATATAGGATTGAAACAGACACTTTGATGGATGTCTTCTTATTTTTCTGTCACTCACTTAATAACATGTCTTATTCTAAGCCCTAATAGCAAGGAGTTTTTAGATTGCATCATGCATGGGAGAAAATAGGTTAGAAATGGTCTTGCTTTGCATACTCTTTGCTTTGGTCCCATTTAGGAGGCAAGATACTCACTAATTTACCCAGCAGCCAGAGAGAAGGGTGTCCTTGGATATCCTTCTCTTAGTGAGGGTATTAGTGAGGAGACTAATTTGATTGTGACTCATTTATTTGAAATGCAAATATGATGGTTTCCGCTGAAAGAAATTGACCCTACAAATTCCATCCAGGTGCAACATTTTGTATTGACCTCCAGAATCTTTGATATTTTCCTTATTGATATTTTTCCATTGTAAGGAGCCCAACCTACCCCAGAACTTCCAAAAATTAGAGGGAAATGCCAGCAGTCCTGCCTTTTGACTCTGTTTTCCTCCTTTCATCCTTTTGAGTCATCATGCATGCTAAGTGTACCAGGTTAATGTACCAGTTCTATTAAGCGGAACAAGGGCCTAGTCTTTGCCTTCAATCAGCTACACCCCCTCTAGCAGGTTGCGTATGCAGAGTTAAAGCATTAATTCTGAATTGTGTCCTGAAGGGTAAGTAGATGTTTTGGTCAAACAAGATCAGCCAAGGACATGCAAACAAAGGGATCACAGTGTGTAGGGAACAGGTCAAACCAGAAGCCACCATGTCTGGGATAATGCACATGCTTGTAAGAACACTGGGTAATGCAAACAGCAGATGGAGAGAAATAATGCTTTCAAAACAAAGAAATGAAATGGTTATTTTGAAAACAGTGCTGTAACCAACTGGATGACCGGAGTTTGGACCAACTGTCACCACCAAAGGCCAGTAAAGCAGAGACAGAAATTGAATCTTCAAGGAGTACTTTAATCAGATAGCTGGCAACCTGGAAAATGGGTGGCAGTGGGGGTTACTGAGAGCATTAACTCGTTTTCTATAGTGAGTTGAACAAAGACAGTTCAGCAGCAGGCAGGCCTTTGCTGATGTCAGCAGCCTGTAATATCAGCCCCCACAACTCCCTATTGCCTTCTGGACACCTGGCTTCACACTTCCAGGGTGTTGAGGCTGGTCTTTTTTTTTTTTTTTTTTAGACTAGGTCTCACTATTTTTTCCTGTGGAACTGCAGGCTCGTGTTGCCCATGGTACCACAAATTCAAGCAATCCCCAGTCTCAGCTTCCCAAGCAGCTGGGATTACAGGCGTGCACTAGCTGTTTTTTTTGGGGGGACTAGGTCTCGCTACATGCCCCCGGCAGGACTTGAACCGCGACCCCTGGCCCCTGCCATGGCTTCTTAGGCTGCCACCTACAGGCATGCACCACCATGCCTGGCCGAGGCCGGTCTTTTGATAGCACTGGCTCCTCCATTCCTCCAGTATCTTTGGGTTGACAATTAAGTCAGAGTAAAGAGATCATAAGCAACGTGTATGTGCAGATTTACTACTCTACCCTACATAGTGTCTTGTCCAACCACTTCCCCCTCCTGAGGCCCTGTCAGTACTTTTAGTAAGTTCCTAGTGCACCTATATATCCTCCACTGCATACAAGGGTCTCACTACTGATACAACTTTGCTGAATGATTTAAAGAAACATATGGTCTTGGACAACAAACACAGGTTAGAAATGAAGAGTGTTGACTGGTTGATGAGATGCGTAGGTCCCAACATATATACAGGACACTGTGGTGGATCCAACACCAAGTCTGTACAGTATAGGGCTATGAAGGCAATCTCAGTGATAAGTGTGTATCCCCAGTCCCTCCAATTACCAACCCTTACACTTTTCTCATCTCACCTTTCCCAACAAGGACTCAGAGATAATATGGCAGCTATCCCATTGAGTCGATATGAGGGGGTAACTAAGCTAATTTACCAAGCATCTACAAAATTCCTTGGTACATAGAAAAGCTCTCCATACTTTCTGTATATATTAGTTTATTAGCTAAATAAAATACATTTTATTGGAAGAGTTATTCAGAAGCAGTCCCTGCCTTCTGCAGCAGAGAATAAGAGTTACAGCCTGGTTTGAAAGAAGAGCCACTATACACAAATCTCAGCCATAAAAACTGAGCTGCATCTCCAAATAAGACAAACTTGTAGAAATTAACTCTGAAATTACAGCTGTACTGAAGACTGTTAATTCAGTCTCTAGCAAAAAACTGTTCTCTCCAACCTCATCTTCATTCACAGCAAAAAAGAGCAATTTGGAGACTTTACTTTGAGTGGGGGGAAAAAAGACAAGAAAGAGTTAAATTTTGTCACCAGTCACAGACTATTTTGCGTGTAGTGATAATTTTTTAAAATGTCTTCAATTTTAAATTCCTCCTCTCTTTTTGTTCTCCCTGCTCATTTATGACAAATGTTATGCTGGGTGTTTAATTGTTCAGTAGAAATTTTAACACAGAGTAAAATCTATTGACATTTTGAGTTGCTAATGATTGGTTTGAATGTTAAATAATCTTTTAGAATTAAAAAAAATCTTTTTTCTCTGACCTCCTGGACCCAGTTACAAACAACAAGAAGGTGGAAAGCTGACAAATTCACAATACTTTTTAACACCAAAAACACTGAATATTTACTGGTAGAACATTTTCTCTTTGTCAGCAGAAGGGCCATGTGGAGACTTTAAATGACTCTGAGAAAACATCAGAGAGTAGACAGGATGTTAATTTCCTTGATCAAATATGGTAGAAAGCACCCTAAATGAGCTCTCAGGTCATATTCAAATGTCCGCTGTCACTGAAAAACTGCATGGAGCCACCACCATTATTGTTTCCAGGACCCTGGGGATACCCGGCCAGGCTGTGTCTGGCCCTGTGAAGTGTGTCTGACGTTCGGGGAAAGGGATAGAGCTGCCCCTTTCTTTATGTCCCATCAGCAGAGGGAGGAGGTGTAAATAGTGATGTCATACCAACCATAGATTCCCTCTCACACTGAGCCCAGATCAGGACTACCATTAAAAAAAATGTTTAAGCCAAGTTTTCAGCCTAGTGGTCAAAGACCCAATGAAATAGGCTTTGTATCTACAATTTAACCAGAGTCTTCCTTAGCTGGTTTTGCTAAGGAGAAATTACATGTATTTTTTAACCTAAATTAATAAGGTGATGGAAGACCCTCAGGGCAGACAATGAAGTAATATATATATATAATATATATTGTATATATATATATTATATATATATATATAAAATCAATAAAAAAAAATAAAACCGAAGATATAAAAAAAGTTTACTTGGAGTGATAGCAAATAAGTTTTAAACCTTGGTCTTCACACAAATTACCCCCCTTTTGCTAGGAGTCCTTTACAGTTACCTCCTATGAACCTACAATTATACCCCTTCAGGAACAAGCACTGCAGCAAAAGGGTGATCCCCTACAAACCACAGAGGGACACAGCCCTGAACTAAAGGATACTGTTAAATATGATTTTGATTTAGTGGCTCTGCTTTTATCTTTTGTCCTGTGCCCAGGAAGTAAAGGCAGCAATGTTTTATCAGCCACTCCAAAGTAAGCATATTGTGCACTTCAATTAGATTCCCTTTATGTGCCGTGTCCTCTTGCCTTAAGTGAAAAGCTGTCCCCCATTTCCTCCATCCCTAGACAAGCACACAGTTCGTGCCGAAGGCTCTAAGATGCTTTATTAAACAGAAAATTTTTGCAATGCAATACTATTGTGCCAACTGGTAATTCCTTAAAAGTTAAAGATTTTGCAGTATTTTAGTAGCAGAACCAAATTCTAGCTTCTGGAAAGTGGCAACTTACCCCAGGAGAAAACTGTAGAAACTTCAATATGAAACCCTGGTTTCAACAACATGATGTTGAAACAAAGTGAATATATGAATCGAGCCAAACACCTGGGAATTTCAGGGGTAAAAATAAATCTGGCCTTTATATGGTACATAAACTGAAGAAATGTGGGAGATTTGCTTAGATTCCACTTATTTATTTGACACATGTTCCAGTGAGCCCCTCCAGTCTGGGCATTGCAGGGGCCAGAGGGAGGCCCAGAAGTCATAGATTGACCTCCAAGAACCTTTGTGCCTAGGAGAAAGACAGGCTGCAAAAGAACCTCAAAATCATATGTGGCAGATGCCATTGTTGTCGTTTACCCAATATTCAATTTCTTCCCCCACTTTTCTTGCTAATGTATACCAATTATTTTCGTATTGATGATATATTCAACTCCGTACTTACTTTATCAGCTTTCTCTGTAACAAGGAATACTTTAACAACAGAATCTGGGCAATAAATATAAGCAACAGTCTGATCTTTTAAGTAGACATACATGACATGTGTGGCCCTAACTGACACTTTTTGCATTGAACATATACATAATGGTTGGTACAGTGGTAGCCATTTTACAACCATGAGGTGAAAAATCATAGGAACGAGAACTAAAATACAAAGAATGACACATCACTAAGGCAGAAAAGAGCTGGATTCCTGGGAAGTTAATATTGACTACCACCCAAACCTGAATTTTTTATTAAATTTTTTTAAAAAGTTTGTTGTTGAAGCTATTCTTCAGCCAATGTTTTGTTACTTTTATAGCCATTTCTATTTCTACATAAGAACTAAAAATGTATATAGGATCCAAGGAAGTGTGAGTTGATAAAGGTCAAGCAAGGTTAGTCTTCTTTCTAGAAAGAATATACTTCTTTATTTCAATTAGATCCTATTCAAAGTTCCTTTAAAAAACAGTTCAAAGCCTAGTTGGGCTGGAGGTGGGAGTTGAGGTCCTTTGGGATGGTACAGGCCCTTGGAGAAGAACTCCAGAATAACCTGCTGTGGCCTAGGCCACCAGTGGGGGCGGGGGATTTGGGTGAGTTCTATGCCATAGGGTTCTCAGGGTTTCAGGTTCAGTTGCCTCAGGCTGGTGAAGCTGGCCTTCACATCCATGTGGGCATAGGATTGAAGCTGGGATCCTCTGCTGGGTGGGCTGGTGGGGGGAGTCCTCCTCTGGTTTACTCCAACCTCAATTAGACCTGCTCCAGAAATGAAAAATCTAGTCTCTCTAGGTGCAGATATCATGGAGAGGAAGGAAATAATGGTCCTGAATATACTCACTGCCTGGGTGGGACAACAATGTCGGGAACCACTGAGATAAGAAGGAGAAACCAGTGATAGAGGTGACCTGTTACAGATTTCTACCTGCATCATCTCCGGGGCTGGGGGATCAAACCCCTGGTCTACAGTTATGTGCAACATGAATGAGGCTCCCTCCTTTGTCAATCAATAGGAGAAGAAAGTTACAATGATATGGCTGTTGCAGAGAGGAGAGGAGCTGGACCCATCACCTGGGGAAGTCTTCCCCCAGCAAGGCACACCTCCACCACCAGCAGCTAGGAGTTGGGTTCCCAAACTAAGATATCTGAACTATATAGCAAACAGGCAGCACCATGTGACAGACACCAGAAAGGACCCTGGAGAGGCGCACCATGCATTTGCCCTAACAACAAGTTGTTACTTGTTGTACTCAACAAGTTGTACTCAGCCTGACTATCTGCCTCAGTTAGTCCTGGAGATATGCGCAGCCTCATCTGTTGCTGTCCAGGAGTGCAAGTCCGTACCCAGGAAAAAAGGACATAGTTCCAGTAAAAGAGAAGACTAGTGAGCCAGTGACTTGCAGCGGAAGGAGTTGGAGTGACTGGAGGGGGGAAGGGTAAAGGGGAAGAAGGGAGTTAGTATGGAGGATATGGGGGACAACATGGAAGCCAGGGTCAAACCTAAGGGGAGCAACAACCATATCAAACATGACCAATATTGTATAAAATTACAAAGTAAATATTTAAAAAATAAAAAATCACCAATTAGAACTTAATGTAACTATACAGTCAACAAATGAATGATATAAATATTTCCTCACTTGGAAGATAAAATACCATTAGCATTTGGTATTTTGTTGAAAAAAAAATGTCTGAATTTTAGAATAAATAAAGCAAATTAACTTAAAAAAAACAGATGGTTCAAAGTTCATGGGATGATATTTTGATCAAGTTTCAGTGAAGTCATGAGTCCCTTAAGGGAGTAAAGTGGAGAAACGCAACTGAGACAGATGAACTGATGTGTATGACAGTTGGGTAGCATGGAGAGCCAGGTTGGGCAAACCAGAGTGGTTCAACATGCAGAAAGGATGGGCTTTGGGGAAAGAGGTGTGAAAATGATGGTAGCTGAGATAGGAATGTACAATTATAAGGAATTTGGGAAGTCAGATTAGGAAACCAATGAAGGTTTGAAGCAGGTGAGTGATGTGAGTTAAAAAGGTAATTAGCTATGGAAACATGCCAGAGACAGGGGTAGAGGGTTGGGTTTTGATTCTAGGAAGAAAGGTTTAGATATAATTTTGTAATTATCTGGAACTACTTAATCCCCAAAGCTAATGAGCAGTTGTAATAACATACAGGGGGAGGGAAAAGTAATATTTGCATTTGAAGTCTAGTACATGAGCTCTTATTAATCTTTATAAAACCTGCTAGTTATATACTGTATCTCCCTTTTGTAGATAAAAAGATAGAGTCTCAGGAACTTAGGCAGTTACCCAAGTTCACACACCAGATTGGAGGTCTGGTTTCTAAAACCATATTGGTTTGAAGCAACATACTACCTGAGACCCCTCCCTTACCTACCCCCCAGCAACTCCTACATATAACAAGACTGCCTCCAAGAGAATGAGAATGAAGGCTGAGGGACTTTGCTACTCTGGGTGATAACACTAGGGATTCAGAAATCACCAACTTAGTGACCAGGAAAATCCCCTCCTGACCCTATGAAACATATTAGAAGACATGGACAAACAGAAGCTGGGCAAACCAGAGTAAGGTAGGTGTACATAAGCTCTGCTATCATAGATCTGCTGAGAAATCCCTTTTGAAAAGAAATCCTTCTGTTTGTGGGAACCATGAACTCTGCCTTCAGTCTACCCAGATGAATCTCCTGGAGACATTTTTAAATAGTACTATTCATAAGAAACTCTTTTTGAAGTAATTTTCCCCAATTGCCACCCACTGCTGTAAGTATTTTACATACATTTGCTCATTTAATAAAATCACGTGGGGAAACCTCAAAGCAGGATTTTTACATTTTGCTTTAAAACAGGTAGAGGCCACCAATATGGAGTGGTATCCACCAGGGAAAGAGGGAGAACCTATCACTACCTCCTCCCTGCTGTTTAAAACCTCTGCAACAAGGACAGAAATGTATATTCCTACAGGGCAGAGCCCCTGGAGAGAGAAACACAGGAGCTGAATGGGCTAAAGGAAAGCAGGTAGAAAGGAAAACCACCAACATTTATCAGGACATATTCTATGCCTGAGTTGGAGCTGGAGCATTTGAAAGCCCGCACAAATTGATTGCACATTAACAACCCCTGAGCTAATGCTATCAAGAGGGTTGTTTAATGGTGTTACCCAGGAAGAATCATGGCAGTTGTGTACCTGCCCAGCGAGGAAATCCATTTTCACTTAGGACATCAACCAGGAAGTTCCACAGCCAGCTGAATGGAATCAAGCACAGAGCCTGTGCCCCCTTTGGGTAGACCCAGGTGATAATTCTGATTGCTGACATTTATCGAGTGGCTAATACATGCCAGGCAAGGCCCTAAGCACCTTCTGATTATTATCTCATTTGATCCATGTGAGGGGACGGAAATATCCTGGGTTTTACAGATGAGGAGGGTGAGGCATGGGCAGTTTAAGTCACTTGGCCAGATTTACCCAGCAGGTGAGTGAGGATGCTACAAAATCCAAGACGCAAAGTGGTCCTCAACTAGCAGAGTGGCAGAACTAATGAACGGACGGGTCCATCTTGGAACCATCAATAGGTGCCATAGCCAAGACTTGGATAGCCACGTGGCACTGAAGTGACCAGTCAGGCTGGACACTGACCATGGGCACCTTGTGTTTAGTAGGTGTTGAGAATATCTTCCCTGGCGATGGGGAAGTAGCCTGCAGGCTATCAGAACAAGTGTCCCCTTGACCATAGCCTGATACAAACCTAATTCTTGAAGCAAACAATGATCAAGGATTTACATGAAGATGGAGCATCTTACCTGATGTTATTTCCCAATGCACAGCTCATTCATCCTCCATTCAATCAGCAAGATCTTGGGTGTACCTAGTGTGGGAGGAGCGAGAAGGAATATTTGTATTTGGCCTGGTGAATGATCAGCAGGCAAAACTGTAAAGAGAATTGTAGCTCCAACCTTTGACAATGTAAGGTATTTATTATGCAGCCACCCCAGAACAGGTAGGTTCATTGTTGATTCAGGCAAATGAAAAGAGAATGTTAGTGCCTTCTGTATCTCCAACAGGCCTTTAGTGCTGAAACAAGGGTGGGTCTGACAGGTAGGCAGGGAGGCAGCAAGAGAGCCTCAAAGTGATGCCACTGTAACCATCAGAAGTGAGGAGCCCCTTCAAGCCTTTGTTTCTAGGCTCAGGATTAGAGGTGTGTGTGTGTGCCTGTGCTCACACCTGTTGGCCCCTACCCCATGGTCAAGCATATTTTTGCACCAACACGATGTCACATGTCAGTAACGCAGCCTGGGAGGAAAGCAAGACTGCAGGTGGTAGCCACAGAGGCAGGCAACAGGAGAGAAACGAGCCCAAGCCACTCCGTTTTCCATGTAGTATAGTGAAAGGAGCACTGAGTGATAGAAAAGTGAGTTCAGATCAGGCATCCCTTGGACCTCAGGCTTTAGAGGCTGGAGAAAAGTGACCGGGTATTTGGAAGAACCCTCAGATACAGATACAGATCTGATGGGAACCACAATCACCCAAATTGTTGGGTCCTTTAAGGCTCCTGGGCACAGGTACAACCTATCCAAGGCCGAGGGTCACTGTCAGCCAGAAAGCAAAGAAGCCAGAGCTGTTATCCTGGAGTTGCTGCCCTTGCCCTGCCATGTACCACCTAGGCCTGCCCTGGTGACGTCCTACAGCCAAACGTCACTGTGCAGACAGTCGTGGCAATGAACTGGATTCAGCTCATGCCTCATTCATAGAATTCCTCTATTTTCAGTGACAAAAACAGCATTCTTTCCACTCTGGAAGACTAAATTTGTGCTTTTCATGTCTCTCTGTCCTCAAATAGCCTGGGGACAAGTGAGTTGTGTGTTAAGTGGAGAGTAAGATGGGAAGAGGAACCAAGTAAAATCTACCCTCAAGGAGGCTGATCCCCCACACCCATGGTGGTGGGCCCTGGTTCCCTGCACCATGCTTGAACAGAAGGCACCTCAGGAGCTGCCATTAATTCCCAAGCCTCTCCTGCAGCCAATTTTAGCCCAACTCCTTGATTTAATTACACTCCCGCGTACAATGGGAAGCATGCATTCTCCTATACGAGATGAATATTAAGCTGATAGACCTGTAATTTCCTCCACCAGGCGCACTCCCACTTTTGCATATTGATGCCACATTTAGTTTGTTATTTTCTAATTTTCCATCCTTCTGGTCCTGTGCTCACCACCTTCTCTCCATAATAATTTCTATCACCCGTTCCCCATAATAATTTTTATCAGCAGGCACATCATCCCCATTGCCTTCCCTTTCTCTCCTTCAAGTCCACCCAAGTGGTGAGCAGCACCCCTTTGAACCCCCTTTGATAACCTGCCACAGAGATGAGGACCCTCATCTTTCACTGGAGGTCCTGCAGTCATGGATGGTCAGGGAGACAATAAAGGATGGCATGGAGCAGGTGGGATTCAGGGAGCAGATGGGGGACTCAGAGCCCACACACATGATCTCACAGACATCAAAGCTCTCCTTCTCCAGCAGTCCCCATGCCTCAGATGCTGGTGTCATGAAGGTATTTGGGAACCACAACATCTTGCTAGGGAGGTGACAGGAATGAAAGTTAGTAGCTAGGAGTGTCCAGCAAAAATGCCTGGTGACCACATAGCCTCTCCTGGCATCTCATTTCATCCAGGCTGCTATAACAAAACTCCATAGACAACAGAATGATCTGGGGGCTGGGAGCCCTAGATGAAGGGTTAGAGTGATATTTGCCTGATAAGGATGTACCTCCTGGGCTACAGGTAGCACCTTCTTACTGAGTCCTTACGTGGCAGAGGAAGAAGGGGCCACTCTGGAGTTTCTTTTATAAGGGGACCAATTCATGGATGGGGACTCTACCCTCTTGACCTAATCACCCCACAAAGCTCCACGCCTCCCCAAATCATCACATTGGGGATTAGGTTTTAATATATGATTTGGAGGTTGGAGAGCTGGTAGTGAACAGACACCCAGTCTCTCAGCAGCTTCATTCCCACCTCTGCTACTGCATAAGTGGACAACTCATCCCGAACCCATGTCCTCAGATTCCACTTGCGCTACCTTGTAGTCTTGGTCCTATATTAATTCTTACATATTTCAGAAACTAGCCCCATTCCAGGTATGTGATATGTGAATGTCTTCTCCTGAAACTGGAATGAACTTACAGCTGATGTCACCAAGCTTGGCAATCTGGGTTCTATGCTTTACTTTCAGAAGAAAGTCACTGGCTTATCAGCAGAATTCTTGTTATTGGACAGGCCACCTTCTTTCGTCAGTTCTGACCATCTCTGGCTCCTCGGATTCCTCTTTCCATACCGGATGTGAATAATGCCTATGTCTTTGTTTAGACAAATAGGATATAATTGAAGCTGGCTTTCCTTTACACACTCATGTGTGTAAATCATTCATATTCAAATAGTCTGGCTGCCTAAACTAGTCTGAAAGACATAAGCTCTGATGGAATTGTCTGGTGGTCTCTAAATCTCCTTAGCAACACATTTATAAAGGCTCTTAGAATAGATTGCATCTACAGCTGACCAATTCCAGATCCTTCCATCTGAAAGCCTCAATATCCTCCCAAACATTGGGATAATTATTGAGGATGATGCTATCAATGGTGATGATGATGGTGATGAGTGATCTGCATCATAGGATTGCTAGGGACATAGTCAAATTAGTATATGTGAATAGATAAACTGTAAAGTGCCAAGCTGAAGCTGATTTACCCTTTGGAGTAGATGATAAAATGAAGCAAACACCTAACCTGGAGTTAGAGATCATGTTATTTCCAAGACTGGGCATATCACTTAATATTTCACAGGGACTCTTCTTCCATTGATAAAATCCAAGTCATGATCTTTGCCTTTCCTACTAGTGGGGCTATTGTGGAACCCAGTGGGCATTCCAGAAAGTTGTTTGTAAACTATAAAGGAGTTTGCATAAGCATGCAGGACAACCACATTCTCCAGGGAAGTTTCCAACATGGAAAACTCATGTGACAAGTAATTTTTCAAAGCAAACGCTCTCCTACTTGCATATATTTCTTAAGTTAGAACATGCTTAGATCCATTTTAAACCAGCTCCAAAGACTTTTCCATATCTATATGTAGGTATTTCCATATCTATATGTAGCTTCACAATGGCTACTTGATAAATGAGTAAAAGAATGAATGAATGATGCCAGATAGCATGAGGACTTGGCTCTATTCCTAGAGCATCAAGTCTGTATCATGTTTTTAAATTCTGCCCTACACTGAGCTTCATGAACTGTCACCAGGCAGCACAATTCTTTATTGGTACTACCGGGAGTATGTAAATTATTAAAATCACTCTTACTACAAAGTTCTATAAAGAAGTATGGCATGTGTTTTATAGCATTTCTGTTAATGGAGCTCTGAGTGAGTAGAATGCATGCAGACAGAGGATTTACTGGGTAGGAAGTTAAGGCTTGCTGCTACATTTGCTTCTAGGTCTGGCCAGACAGCTGTCAATTTCCCCCTCTCTGCTGCGTGCTCTGAGTTCCACTGGGTGGAGGGGAGACCCTGTCAGGTCCTCTTGAGTTCAAACTGCTGTCTCTTCTTTCTACCACTAGGTCATCCTTTCAGTGCCAGGCTGCAGTCTCTCCACAGATGGTGCCTGCTTATTCTGCCATTGGCAAAACTCACACCAGAGGAAAGGAAGCCTTCTCTGCCTGCTTTTGGGGGTACCTGATGTTCCTGCTTTTCTTGCCTTGCTCAGGGCACTCTTCATTGCCCCCCACCTTTAAATCCCACCCAGACATCCTTCCTGCTCAATGCTCTGAACCCCATACCTTGCATGTAACATCCCAATATTATAGGAGGCTATTCTCAGAGTGCATTTTCTGGTCTTTTCCTAACACTAAAAATTAATGGACTGGAGATTTGTGTTCAGTTCTCCAAGAATTTCTCTTTAAAAGCTGCAGTAGAAGAAACTCTACTTCAATGGTGAAAATGATGACTAGCTTGGATGATGACCAATTCAGATAATTGGCCATAGACCTCTAATCTCACTGGCATCCCTCTGTCACTCCGCAGGGAACCAGCCGATCATTCCATCAATACATTTATTTTGTCAGCTGTCACTGTGTGGCGCCCATACGTCTCAGCTGTGTAACTCAGGCTGAGAAATGGAAACCTGCCAATATCAGAATCATTTCATCCCTATCACGTGCCTTTTTTGTCATATGGATTTTCAATGCATTTCTGCCTGGCTTGGCAAATCTAAGCCATGACCTTGCTTTTAGCTGCTGGGTCCCTTTAATCATTACTATCAATTCCACCCAGTTTGAGTCAGTACATTTCCAAACTGCATTAACTCAGTAAGTTCCACCCACAAAATTTCTGTTCTATTCTACCCAATATCTCCACCTCTATGAACACACACACACACACACACACACACACACACACATCCGGTATCACTTCAAACTGATGATTTCTTCTCAGCAGGGGAAACATGTACGTACATATATTGACTTATTTTCACATGACTGATGCACAGATTTTCCTTAAAGTACTTTTACTCCTGTCAGAAGGAAAATACCCAATGCTTGAGTGTTAAATACTAAATTATTTACCATTTAATTCTGAGACCTGAGCTTCCCAACTGGTACCCTAAGTTCACCAGATATCACTCATTTCAAGATAAATGGTTGAAAAAGAAAAAGAAATTTTCGCAGAGAAAGAAAGAAATGCTACCTTTAACTTCATTATAATTCCAGGTGCAAGATGAGGACCTCACACCTCTCTTGAGAGAATGACCATGAAGGAGTATGTCCAACCCACCAGGAGGCAGGCTGCCATGTGCCTCCTCCCTTGGGACCTTGTCTTCTGGGACCCAGACAGGCAGCATTTCTGAGCATCACTAACACGGTGTGGCTCTGTGCGTACAGGTGGGACACCATGTCATGGAAGGGGAAGGAATGTGAGCTTTCTCATCAGGTTCAGTCCAACCCAACTCTAGTGCCATGTGATCACAGATTAGCTTCTTCTATTATGGGAGGCATGTGAATAGGATCATCAGTGAGGTTTAAGCTAAATGGCCTATCTACACAAAGGCCCCATGACAGCCTGTAACATAAGCCCTCAGACGTGTGTGCTGCTTCAGTGATAGACAGTTGTTGTTCCAGTCCAGAGATGCAAGCAGTAATGGCTCCAGCTCATCTCAAAACCGTCCTTTCACTCCTGACCCCTTTTCAAAATGACAACAGCAAACTGTGTAGAGAGGCTTCTAGTTAACTCCCAACATGATAACATTATCATGATTTCCTGCTAGAAATACTGTCACCTGCTAAAAAGAATATACCACACAAATTCCCTTGCAGTCACCTATAGAGAAGACCAAGTTCCAGTTAATAAAATGTAAGTAAAAGTGGTATGAAAGGTCCAGGAAATATCTTTGAAAATAGGACACATTCCCTCTTTCCTTCATATCCTCCATCTTGATACCTGGAACACTGATGTGAATACTGGCGCTCTAGCAGTCCTCTTGGATTATGAAGATAGACTCACAAACTGGATGTCACTGTGAGGAGTGGGGGTATCTTTGGCATCTTCCTAAAATGGCCTTATCAGTCGTGGGCTTTTATGAGAGCAAAATAAACTTTTACCTCCTAAAAACCAGTAAGCTGTTTGAAGGTTTTCTATTGTAAGCAAACTCTTACTCAAGCACCTATTTCCCCACTCTTCTCTGTCCCATCAGCTTCAGGGCCTACTAGACTGGATAAATTGAACATTTCTCTACTCTTCTTGCTTCAGTTAGACATTCAAAGTCACAGAATAGATTTTCTCATTAGCAAAGCTTACTACAGTGCCTTCCTGGACACCAGCACTAAATTGGGAGGAAAAAACCACCAGAGATTCTTGGATTGATAGTGCCTTTGGGAGGTGACAGGTGATCACCGAAGGGAAATGAAAGTGTTGCTACCATAGTATCACCACACACCTTCCACTCCTTACCCTCCTGCTAAGTCCTATGCTGTCCAGGAGCAGTGGTCAGTGAGTTACAATTGTGAGTTCCAGGGTCTCTGTTGAATAGGTACAAATAACATCATCAATGGAGATGGGGATGGGGACTCTAGCCATGTAATGAGGATACATATCTATGGCAGAGAAAGGTTATTAGGACCCCTATGCTCAACATTTGTTGCCACTCTGCTCAATGCCAGAACTGTTCCAGACTCCCGGAACACAGGAAGTGTGGGTAAACAGCCTACCTGATATGCAAACCCTAGTGTATGTACAGAAGTTGCCAGTCAGGTATGCAGTAAGCCCCAGAGCTGAGATCTGAGTGGCAGTTTACAGATCTGAGTGGCAATTCACAAGAGCAGCAGGTGACCCAGAAGGGGGCAACTTGGGGAGCAAGGGAGAATAAGGATAATTCCCAGTGAGTTCCACTTCAAAGCAGGATAGGAGTTAAGCAAGGTAAGAGAAGAAGCTGAGGGAGGAGCAGATAGGATGCAGTGAATGGGGGGAGAAGTCAACAAAGTGTGTCTGGGAAACTCAGGCTACATCACGGGTGGTACTGGAGCCCCCAGAGTATGATAGGAGGTGGTGGACCATGGAAGGCCTCATGGGACGTGGGGCACAGCCTGGAATTGATACTGTCACCCAAGAGCAAACTACTGAAGCACTACAGTCACAAAGCAACATGCCATGAAATGCCCGTCTTGGAAAGAATAATATGGTTACTCACTATGGAAGATGGATGGCAGGGGTGGGAGCTAGAAGCCAGATTGGGAGGCTGTTAAAATAATGGAATCAAAAAGTAACAGTGTCCTGAACTGAAAAGAACATTAACTTTGTGAAAAACAGTACTGCAATGTTCTTCTAGCCAGTTCTTGTTTTGTTTCCCCTAATTAAAGCCAAAAACCTAATGTCAAATTGCAGGCATCTCTGTATGCATACAGAGGAGGAGAGGCCATGTGTACAGATTTCGCTTGACACTGTATGGAGCATCAAAAATGTGATCAGTTAGCTCAGTGCTTCTTAGACCCTCTCTGGGAGAGCAGTGCTGTCCAACACCAGTCCACCCTTCATCAGGAGCTAGAGAGTCGACAAGTCAGAATGACATTTCTGGTTTTACTGACATTCTGAATGAGAGAGGAAAAGTATGAATGAACTTATCAATTAATTACATCCTGGATCAGAAGCCTGGTTTCTATGGTTAAACGTCAGGGTGAAGGAATTTTTGTCCATTTTCTACCTCTGCCTTTCTTTTTATAAACATGTCTTAAAAGAACTCAAAAATATTATTGAACCATCTCTACTTTCCTCTCAAAGAAGTGAGCAATTATCCTCCATCAGAAATGGTATCTGGGATGAGTGTGAGACAACCTATAACCTGGAATTTTAAATGATCTTATAGTCTTTTTACTGACAGTGGAGGCGGATAATTCAGGTGGTGTATTTTTGGAAATGCTATAAATGCAGAATAAAAGTTCAGCTGATAGTTAACACACAAAACTTGAATTATCAAACATCTTGTTACTCTATAAAAACCATTACTGAGCTGTCAGTGTTCACTTTGGGGTTCTGTGAGTATTCCCAGGGATGGCAGTCATCCTGGTGGAAACACTGAGCAGAGAAAACAATGTGCCATAAGTCTAGTTAATGTTTGCATTTATGCTGGATTGTTCATGATGAGGCTTTTTCTTTCCATTCTGCTTTCCCTTCTGAGAGAAAAAGGAAATTTTTAGAGTAAGCCAGTATCTATGGTGACCAAACAGATGCTGACCACAGCCTCGTGTCCAAGGAACCCCAATAACCTCCACCAGTACCTCACTTTCCCTTCCACTGAGGGCAAACACAGTCATTATCAGTTTTAGTCTGGGCTCCCTGAGATGTGCCAGGAAATTTCCAGTGGCTTCTTACTGCCCAAACCAGACAAGCAGTGCTAGAAATGGCAGCATACTTTAATGACACAGCACCAGGTGACAGCAAAGCAAAAGACGTCTGTGGGCAACTCACAACCATTGGAAGGGCTACCATTAAAACAAAATCAACTTTATAATGTAAAAGAAAATAACAAGTGCTGGTAAGGATATGGAGAAATTGAAACCCTTGTGCACTCTTGGTAAGAATATAAACCAGTGCAGTTTATATGGACAACAGTGTGGTGTCTCTTCAAAAAAATTAAAAATAGGATTATCAGCAATTCCACTTCCCCATATAAATCAAAATAAATTGTACACTCATGTTCACAGTATTATTTGCAACAGCAGATAGTCTAAGCATCTTAACATCCATCAGTAAATGAGTGGATAGACAAAACCTAGTATACACATACAATTGATATTATTTGGTACTACAAAGAAAGGGAATTCTGATACATGCCACAAACTGAATGAATGTTAGGATAGTATGCTAAGTGAATTAAGCCCAATAACAAATGAACAAATACTGTATGGCTCCACTTGTTGAGGTAGTAGGAGTAGTCCAGCTCATTGACAGGAAACAGAATGGTGGTTACCAGGGGCTGACAGGAGGGAAGAATATGGGGTTATGGGGTTATTTTTAAACAGCCAACACTTTCAGTTTTGCAGATAAAAGGAGCTCCAGAGATAAATGGGTGCACAGCAATGTGAATATATAATGCTTAAGTGTAAAGCTAGCTTTACACTTAAAAATGGTTAAGGTGATTAATTTCATATTGTATGAATGTTTCCACAAATTTTCTTCAAAAGCACCTATGGATCTGTAGGAAAGAGGAGGTGTCAGAGCTAACCAAGGTCAAGTATACCCTGAGACTAATTTTTAAACTGAGGACAATTTGCTCTCTGGTCTCTCAATAACGATTTCCCTTCTCTCTCTTCCCTGCTCACTTTAGGCATGCAAAGATCATCCTGGTGTCCTCAGATGACCTTAGTTCTCACCTTCCTCCTCCCATTAAGGCCACTGGTGACCAAGATTCAGCCACCCACTAGTTCATAATAAACCCAGATTCTTTCTACTAATTTTCAGACTCATATTTTTACTTGTCCACCTGGAAACTAGTCCCTACAGGTCCACACAGAACTCATTCTCTCCCCAAACTCTCCACCCCTCTTCCATATTCTGATCTTAGTTAATGTTATTGCCCCTAGTCCAGACTTAAACCTCAGAGTCCTGGACTCTTGAATCACCCTTACTTGCCTGTGTCTCCTTTTCCATCTTCCAGGTATCATCCTTCTACTTCCATCCCCCAAATATTGACTCCATTCCTTCCATGCAACTTCTTCTGAATGTCCTCTCATATCCTGGGGATCCCCAAACTCCTTCATTCTTAGATTCCTACATCCCATTTTCTATACTGTTTTTAAAAACATAAACCTGGTCATGTTACTCTCCTGCTTAAAAACTTTATTGAGGTTTCCATTGTTTCTACAAAATAATTCCCCCAAGTTCTCAAAGCAGAGTGGGTACATTCCAATATTGCAGTATATAAACTATTTGGGTTGGGTATCTTTGGCTTTGGGTCAGACAACCATTTCTGGTTGAACCACTTGTGACAAGAAGGATGCATCATTTAAGAAGGAAGCTTCAGTAGGTAGAATTTTTAAAATGACACTCCAAGATTCTAGTCTCTTGGTATTAAATCAAGCACCCATCAGGGACCAGTATGAAAGGATTTTTCAAGTACAATAAAGGTTCTAAGTTGGTTCATCTTAGAAATACATACATTATCTGGTTGGGTATCACCCAGTAAGGGGTACCCTTAAAGGGGGCACTTTCTCCTGCTTGTAGCAGAAAGGAAAGTCAGAAAGACTCCAAGAAAGAGAAGGGTTCACCAAGCTGTTGTTAGCTTTGAAGATGGGGGACCACCTGCATGGACCAGAAATGAGCCTCTAGGAGAAGAGAGCAACCCCATTAATTTTGGCCAACAGCCTGCACAAAGTTGGAAGCAAATGCTTCCTTACCCTCCCTGTTAGAACCTAGCCTGGTTATAGCTAGGTCTTGGTTATAGCCTTTCTGAGACCCTGAGCCAAGGACCCTCCAACTCTGGGGGGGAATAGAAAATGAATTACAGCAGCTCCCTGAAGAGTCATGGAAGGTACAAGGGGCTTCTTGCAGGAGAGGATATGCCAAGCAGACAATTCCTCGGGGAGCAGTCCCACCCAGTTTGCCTCTTTCTGTCCTTCATTGCATTGTCTATTCTCTATAAGAATCATTTTAGAACTTCATGGACTTTTTCAAAACAAGCATTAAAATTGTAATTACTTTTATCCTAATCTAGATAAATTCAAGATTGTCAGAGTCTAATATATCATCATTTTTCCCACACATCATTGTATATGGTTGTAATAAGCTTAATAAATTAATATCAGTGTTCACACACATACAATGCATGACCAAATTATGCCTCTCTCTTAAAGGGAAGGAAATAAATGGCCATTTTCACTAAGAAAATATAAGAGCTTGCCAGTAGCCACACTGTCTGTGGATGCTGATTTAAGAACAAGAATTTTGGAATCAAAGAAAACTGAATCCAAGATGCCTCACTGAGAGGTCACTTAACATCTCTTGGTCCCAGTTTTATCACCTCTACATTAGGTGTATTCTCACCTTCCCCATGCATTTCTCAGAGAAATAATTTAAGTGATGTCCATCATGTCTTTTGATCTGCCCAGCTAGAAGTCTGTCCTCAGGAACAGGATCATTACGATGATAGAGAAGACAAAGCCACATGAACCTTTAAAAGTAAAGATGTCAGTGAAGCTCATGCAAGGATAGTGATTGGGTCTGGTTACGGCTTCTCCAGTTTCACCCAGTCAGAGTAATTCTTCCCTAATTCTGTATCCATCATTTTCTTTATAAACATCACTGAGCTATCTCCAGTCACTCATTGTGCGTTCCTTCCAGATACGAGGTTGGTGAGCGACACAGCTAGGAGCATTTCAGCATCAACTCTTCCATTGCCATTTTAGAGTAGAGCCAGGATCTGGAGTCTGTAAACAGGCAGAACCTCAATGGCAGGAACCACTCCTGTGACTGGGAGTCCTCTCCCTGGACAATGTCAGAGTAGGATTACTGAGATGTCAGAAACAAAATGGAACAACAAATAAGCTGGCTTAGAGTACTTACTCCAATAGCACCAGTGAGAGTGGAATTAGAGAGCCCTCCTGTGTGGTCAGATAGAATAGGTTCAAATAAGGTGTCACTCAAGAAGACACAGGTTTCTCACCTAAAGAATTGTGACCATGTAGCTAGTTAATGTCAGTGACTGGACAATATCAGTGTGGACAGTAAGTCTATACTCAGGGGTAGTGTGGGAGAGTAAGTCTAGAAGAGTATTATGGTGTAATTGCACAAAAAGGAGTCCTTATCAGTCAAGGAGTTTCCATAGGACTTGCTCCAGAACACCGTCATCTGAGTCTTAAAGGGCCACAAGCAGTTAAGCAGGTGAAGAAAACCTGGCTAGCTCTATGCAAGGGAAAAGCTGTATGAGCAGAGATCTGGTGATGATGTGCTGCACAGTTGTGGGAAAGTCCGCTCTAGTTCAGTTGCTGGAATGTGGATTTCAAAACCTCTTGGGGAGATGAAATTTCAGAGTAAAATGATGAACACAGATGAGATTGCAGAAAACCTATCATCACTGTAGAATTCGAAAGGGGTTTAATTCACCACTATAGAATTTGAAGAGGGCTTTAATTCACATGCCCTCCTTCATGTGGATCCATTTTACAAAGATAATGACAACCCACATATAAAGCAACTAGTGCTTTATAAAGCACTTTCATCAGGCCAGTTAGTAGCCTCTATGTTTTACACGTATTAGTTTACTTAAAGGTTGACAACTTCTTAGGTTACAAATATTAACCTATTTATAAGTATGAAAAACTGAGGCACAGAGAAATTAAGTAACTTGTCCAAGTTCATATACCTGGCAGCTGACAAATGGAGGATTTGAACCAACAGGGGATGAACTGACACATTCAAGATCGGTATATTATTTATCATCTCACTTTTATCACTTCATTTTGTCATATCCAAGTCTCACTAAAGGATCTTGGTGAAGGAGGACTGGTATAATTTTTTCAAAGACTTAGAATAAGTTAGAGTTACCATTCAAATTCAGGTCCTGGGTATGTCACTTTAATTAATTGTCAAACTCTCTGATTTCAGTTTGTTCATTGAAACACAAAAATAATAATTCCTTGTAGAGTTAAAATTAGGTAATCACACAAAATGCAAGCTGTCTTTGACATGAGAGAACACATGCTTGCTAAATGCCGTCAGGTAAGATAAAAAATACCCCCCGTTATAGGGCACATTATATTCCAGACAAGTTGGGAGATATGTAATGAGGTGGGTAACTCCTTCAACTCACACTAGATGATGTAGGTTCCAAAAGCAAACCTGGTTTTGAGTTAAAATGGTGGGGTGCATGTACTGCTTTTGTTGAATGAAGGCAAGGAAAGAAGGGAAGGAGAAAATGCATGAGTGTGAATGCTACATTTGAAAGACAATTGGAAAATGATTGCAGGGTGTTTGTTGCCTACACGTAAGCTCCTGCCAACCTGTGGGACAAAATGATATGACTGATATGGCCACATCACTAAGAGAGGACATTGGGCTGTATGCAGTCTCTTTTGCATTCATGCTACCAGGAAGACCTGTTAGGAAATGTTAGGTTGTAATGAGGACCCAGAAGCATCCTGATTCCTAAGATGTAGTGAGCAGGCAGGTGTCATTCATTCTAGGCAGGAGCTCTTTACCTGAGTCTTATAATCATATATTTGGATGAGAGAAATGTTTTTAATTTTCTCTTACCTTTAACTGAAAACTAACATTTCCCTCAATTATGGATACAGACCATAAATTGTCATAGAATTTGCTGTACCTGAGACTTTATCCCTAATAAAATCACAGATATTTTCATTTCACATCATGCTTGTGTAGGTCTCACAATATATCAATTATCCTCATCATAATTCAGATTAGTCTCATTATGAAGCCCACACTAGAACTTGTTACCTAATATGTTGATAAAGAAGCTGACTTGTTACTATGTCATAAATTTGTTTTCATAGCATTGTGATAAATAATTTGAATGTAATTGTTTTTTTTTCTTTAATGTAATTTATTTTATTGTATTCTTTAGAAATGGTGTTCTTAGAAGGGGTTGGTAGGGCTCCTCAGACAACCGGGGGTTCCTGACTTAGGTCAATGAGCTGATACTGAGAACCCATCTACTAGGATCTGGCATTGATAATGTGGTATGTGCATGAGAAAAGAGAATTCTAGCAGGACTTTACACCCTAGTAAGCAGGAAACCCCGCAGGGGATGAAACTCATACTTCATATCACATACTCTGCAGCAGGTCCTAAACTGACATCACTTCATTCAAAGTCATTTCATCAGAATGTTCATAAAAAGTAAACAAACAATCCCAGTTGGTGACTAACATTGAGCAAAATGACATGGAGAACCCACTTTCTTTAGAAGTATTTTGACTTCAAGTCTCTGGCTCCAAGAATTCGTCCACAACATTAAACAAGGTAATGTTCTCATCATAATTGCAGGCTCATAAGATGAGAAAAGCTTCCCCCATTTTAAGAAGAGGAAGCTGTGGCTCCAAGCACACAACCTACTGCTCTGCAAGGGAACAGACACTGCTACAACTTAGGCAGCTCCACTTCCCCCTCTACTCCTGCCATGAGCTATGGCTCACAGAAACTGTCTGGTTAATAGAAAGTCATTGCATCCACTGAAGAAGGAACCACCTCTGAGTGGACATGGGGCCCACCACTGAGACCTTCTCTATGAGAACCTGCTGGAAACTTCAGCAATTGCAGCATTTGGTTGAGGACACACTCCCCCCACCCCACGCCCCAACTACTCCCACTGAGAATGGTGTCTCCATCACTAAGATCAGCTCCTTCCTGACTGACAAGCAGATCTTGTGGGATGGATTTAGCCCTGTCCTTCCTTTTGTCCTCTCAACTTGGTCAGGCTGGCTTTATCATCCAAAATCTATTCCTGTTCATTCTGTTTTATCCGTCATGGGTATTTACTTAATACATTTCTTGGGGGTCTATTTCTATCTTGCTTCATGCAGAACTGAAGTTGACACACCCCCGAGTCTGAGATAGTTGCAACCCTGCCCTTTCTGCAGGGCAATCAAAAAATGGGCAATCAAATGTTTTTTGTGACAAGTTTATGCACTATCACATCAGGAGTGCATTCTGGGAAAATAAGTAGACTTGGCATAGGCAGGGTATGGGAAATTGAGTCCTGCCCACCAGCAGGCAGCCACCTGAGGGCTGCCTGTGCACCCAGGTCCCTAGCCATTCAAGCTCCCTTGCCAGCAGGGAGAAAAGGGGTTAAGGATCCTAGGTAAGCCCCCTAGTGAGCCCTGGAGGGGAGACAGGGTGGGGATTTTGGTGGCTCCACCCACCAGCAGATGGCTGCTGCACAGGGTAGCCATCTGCAGTCCAGATCGGTGGAGCCATGTTGCCCCCTGCTCCTAGCCCAAAGGGAGGATGGAAGGGCACAAGTTCAGTCATCTGGGCTCCACCCCCGTGCAGGGAGCTATACCAGGCTGGGGGGGGGGAGGGGAAGGGGAAAGAGCCCCTTCCATTTCACTCTCACCCCAGCTAAACTTCAAGAGGAGCAAGAACATGTGCAACACAAACCCCATCATAGAACAGGTGAGGGATCATGCAAAAATCCAGCCCACAAACCTGAGCTGGACACAGCAGATGGACAACCAAGAGAACCAGTGCATGTGAGACAAGAGAAACAACTATAGAGACACGATGTCACGATGCACACCTATGCATTTACTGGGCTGGGAAGACCCGGGACCTCATTTTGGAGATGCCTTCTAGGAGAGCAATGCCCCCTCCCCATACTACAGAACAGGAGAGGATGACCAAAGATGGGGTAAATGGCCCCGCATCAAAACTGCAAACTGAGGCAGAGGAGATGATCTACAAAGGCCATTCATAGACGCCTGTATTCAGAGAGAACTTCTTCACTAACACTGGCTGGGGGCAAGACCCCCTCAATCAAAACCAGAGCCATAAGGTAAAGCAGCAAAGCAGCAGAGATGGGATTGGAGAAGATGGCCTGCAGCAAGAAAACATGGACAGATCACAAATGAATACAAACTGGCTGCCCAACTCAAACTTAAGACTGAAAACCTAACAGCAAGGCTCACTTGGTTCCAACAACACAGTCTCTCACTCAGTGAAAGGACACTGCTACAGGAAAGAAAGAGACTAATGGACTTAGCACAACTAGTAAACAACAAAGAGTGGGGTCCAGAGGAAGGAGGAAGAGGGAGGTATCCCATAAACTACTTACAGAGATTGTGATATAAAGAACAAAATAAATTTTATATATATATATTTTTTTTTAAAGGCAGGGTAATGGCTACACATGGTGGAGGGTATTTGTGGGAAGAGTACAGGGGAGGTTTCTAGGATGCTGTAATGTTCTATATCTTGTGTTGGGTGCTGAGAACCCAGGAACACTCAGTCAGTGATAATTTATTGTGATGTTCACTTATGATCTGTGCATCTGTTGTTTCCCATCCATTTTCCTCAATTTTTTTTTAAAACTAGATATATTTATAGTATGTATACTCAGCACCTTTCTAAATGAGGTGGTATTTGAGGGGATGTTCTTTATAGGTACATTATGTTAATTTAACCAGGGAGTGAGGTACCTTGCACAACCCCGCCCCCCACACCCTACCCCACCCCCATGAAGTCTAAGAATCCCCAGTTTGGACTTGGTTGTGATCTTCAAGAAAGAACACTAAGGTTATTTTTCTTGAGATGCTAGTTGCTAACAGAGGTTCTCGACTTAACATACATATATATAGGCTTTATATATAGACTTATATATATATACATATCTATATATATATATATAATGCCCTTTATAGTCAAACTTCAGTTATATGAATAAATGACTTCCTTATATCTTGACATTTTGGAGATGTCAGAAAGAGAAGAAATAAGGAGTTCTGCAATCCTCGGTATTGCCCCTGGCAGGATTCAGTACTTGACTTTGAAAGCATGATGTGCGGCTCCCAGGGAGAATGAATCTGTCCAAGTGGAGAAATGTGGATCTATGTTTGACAAATCAATTCCCTCTCTTGGAGGAGCAGAAGGCTCCCACAGGGGTCAGGCAGCTCAATTACCAGAGGCAAAGCCAGCGAGCAGAGGGCCCTCCCAGGGACACTGGCTTGGGGACTTGTTGGCATCAGGGCAGCAAGTCTCTGAAATGAACATTAGCCTCACCTCTGAGAACAGGGTCAGCCCTGCCTTCAGACCCACGGGGTCGTGGCTAAAAGGCTCTGCACAGACACTCTTCTAAAAAGGGAGACTTTTCCCATGGGGTCATAGGAGGCTGGACAAGATTCTCTTGTTTGTTCAGCCAACCCTCTGTTGCCAGAGCTCTCTCCCTTTAGTTTCAATGAGTGGAGTCATTTATCTCTCATTTGTAAGGAAAGAGAGCCAGTACTTTGGTCCCCAGCAAGTGACAGGCCCACAGTCACACATGTGCCTCGGTCTCCACACCAACTAAAAGGAGTTGATCGTTATAGCAGTGACTTCAGAATGCTGTGACAATTAAACTATTTAATTCATAGAGAAAATTATTAAAAGTGCACCATGATTGATTCACATTCATGATGATTATTGGAACTGTCATCAGCCCTGCCCCTCCACTATCCCTCACCTGTCTCCTACATGGCACATGATAGGATTTCAACCTGAACTAAGATGATATGTGACTTGACTTCATGATGTGTGAAGCAGCATCACACAGACAGAAACTTTAAGTGCTGGTGTGCTCTCTATCATCTCCCTTTTTTGCTGACTAAGAAAATACAGTGTTGTGGAGATAGGCCTCCTTCAATCTGTAGCCTTGAGAAGGGAGGTCAGAGAGTCAAGCCCCCCAGCCTGCAGCAGGCAGCCCTGAGGTTGAATAAAATGAATCTCCCCTGAAACTTTGAGTTTGCCACTTAAAAGACCCTCAAACTACTGAAAATGGAACTGCCATTCAATTCAGTGATCCCACTACTGGGAATCTACCCAAAAGATACAAAAACACTAATCCAAAAGGACACCTATACTTACAAGTTTATAGCAGCACTTTTTACATTTGCCAGGGTATGGAAATAACCCAAATCCCCAAAACTGATCAATGGTTGAAAAAGATGTGGTATACATACAGAATGGAATACTATTCATCAATCAAAGAAGACAAACTTATGTCATTAGCAGGATGGAGCTAGAAGGAATCATGTTAGCAGATAAGCCAGAAAGAAAAAGAGAAATACTGGATGGCCTCACTTATATGATGGATATAGGAAAAACAGACAAGAAAAAATTAAGACTGTCAACTGTCAACAGAACTGAAGTATAGAGCAAGAGAGGAGGTGAAGAGTAAAATTGGGTGAGGGATGGGCACAAAAAATTAAGATGATTCATGCCTGATAAGGTGATGGGAGAACCTCAGGGGTAGACAATGATATAATATATATGCATATATTTATATGTGCAATTAAGCAAACAATTATATAAATAATAAAAAATGAAAAAAGAATAATAAATAAATAAAATCGGAAAAATACTCTGTTCGAATCTGACTGCATACACACTTGTACCCTCAAATGAGGTGCTGGGGTAGCATAGATCTCCAGAATATTAACCTAGCTTGGGCTTCCAGAAGATGACAGAAAAGAAACCATTATCAGAGGCTAGAAGGATGGCCTGCCTGTAAGGTAGGACTGAAATACAAGGTAGCACACTTAACCTGCAAGAGTCTAGAATTCAGGCCATGATTTGTAGATCTGAAGTTAGACTGTGCAGGACAAAATGAATGTGTCTGTTGTTTTGGACTTCGTTTGGCCCTATCACACTAGAGAGAGAGCAACTCATAAATCAGTAGCTGGGGTTCAAGCAAGGATGTACAGAAATGCAGGGAGTCTGAAAATCCAGAGACATGTGCATGGGGCGCTAAACAGTTGAGGTAAAATAGATATGTGAAGTTATTAAGCCTCTGCAGCAAGAATCAGCTTTTGGCTCCACACCCATTCTTGCTATTATTGAATGACCTCGCAGTGAGACATGGAGGTTTGGCTTCACACTTGGAACCGGAATAAGGTCCCTGGTTCAGAGGAAGCCTCACTATGTCCTCATGCCCCTTTCTAAAGACCCACTCCTCCTCATTTCTTGTGACCTATATCTGCTTCTCTGTTCCATCTCACTTTCTGTCTTCCAATTCTTATCTTTAGTCTGTCTAAAACTCCCAGCTTTTTAAGCTCACAGCCTCACTGCTCCCAGCTGTCCTTCCAGGACATGTTCTTTCTCTTGAGCCCTGGTCCCCACAATTCTGTCTTCATTGCTCATTAGATTCTTGGGACTGCAAGTCTGAACCTTGAAAGTGGCCATGGCGAGACAATCCTGAGTCTATGACATTTTTCTGTGACTCAACAACACAACCCACACACAACCAACAACAAAGACTACTGTCTTTCTGGGCCATCTCTTATGCTTAATACCAAGAACTAGCCAGTCTGCAAGCTACACCTGTGCAAGTATCTCAGTCACTGGTTCATACCAGCCCATGACTCCTCAAGGCCCAGTGTCTCATCTTACTTCTATATAAACTTGGTGTCCCAATCTAAGTACCATAACCCAGATGGTAGACAAAGGAAAAGTGCAAAGAAACTATCATCTCCCTTTCCTAATGCTTGACTGTTACTAATACAACTTGAGACTACACTGACATTTGATCAACTTTGTGTCTTTCCTCAGCACACCCCTTTCCTTAGGTGCCCCTCAGCACACAGCCAGCACCCCATGAGCTCCCGCCCCTGGTATGGCTACTCCCAATACCCACAATTCCCACTCGCAATACCCACATTCTAAACTTTGACCTCCTTGCTTATAGATTCTGCTTCCAGACCCCCTCTGCACTGAATTTCAAAGTCTCCCCTTAAATTCTCTGATGAGACCTACGGCTCTATTTCCGGACCTCAATTTCCACTGTTTCTTGAACAGTGGAATAATTTTCCACTTGTTCCTTGAACAACAGTTGCAAACTTGAACTTCTGGTTGACCTGGCCAATGGGATGACTTTGGGATGATTTGTGGTTGATTTTCCCATTGACTACACCCCAGCTTGAGGAAAGAAGTTAGACCTTGCCACACTGTGACTCAGAACAAATTTTTGATCAACAGAAATTCCCACTGTTTGTCACATGGACAGCTTTTTGCAGTTCTTTTATTCTATATAGGAGCATTCCATTTGCTGTACCTACATACAAATTTAATAACATATTCCAGAACTATTGGTCACAAAACTCATTTTAATCCTTGCTTAATGTTGCTGTTACCCTGTTGATACCAAGTCTACAAGGGTCTTTTGATTTATTTCATCAATGTTTGCTTAGACATTTATTCTTTTTGTTGTTGTTGTTCCCCAAATTTGCTGTTGAACACTCAGAATACCAAATTATGACAAATTAAAGGGAAAGCGTCAAAAATTGCTTCATGAACTCAAGATTGAACTCCAACAACAGATGACTGAAAAACATCTCCATCTATCTATGAATTCCTGCTTCATCCCTTCCTACTGTTCTATAACAGGGGAGGAAAACTGCCATTTCCATGTTTCTTGACTATTTCTGACTTTACTTGATCTGTGCTTCCCCTTGTGAGTCTCAGCAAATCATTAAATACCCACCTGGCCTGACTTTGGGGTTCCTGAACTTCTGTCTTCTCTGACCACAATACTAGCACAGAATGCTTGTCACAATACTAGCACAGAATGCTTGAACAAAAGTGCCACAGACCTAGGGTGGCATGTCTTTCTAGACTGAAATTTACCTGATAAATATTTAGGGCTGGTATCTATTCTATTCCCCATGGTTTCCTTTCTGATATTTTTCCTCAATTTCTATAAAACATTAGCTTGAAAATGTCCTGTTTTTAAATACTTTGAGTCTTTAGAAAAATTCACCAATCAATTCTTATAAATATGAAAGGTAAAAGGCACAATACATGTTCCCATCTACATGAGAAATTACATCCTGATGTGTGCCCCCAACATTAAGTGTGCCTGACACATATACCTGCACAATTGTCAATTGTCTAATTTTTCTTCACAATCAGTAGAAGCCTGTGGAAAGATACCTTAACATCTGCTGGACTTTCAAATAGATCATTATAGGAATTTAGCACCTGGGTTGCCTGTAGAGCAGCTTCTCAGATTTCCCCAGGAAGAGAATTCCTGGGGGGCTTTGTACTCGTCTGTTCATCTGGGAATTGATACAAGCAAATCTCATAAATGTCAAAGAAAAGTGCATTCAAGACGCTTCCTTTGTCCATTCTAGGACAACAAATCTCATTCCTAAAAGGCAATCATACAGCAATGTATGAGGGATAATACATAGTGAGCATTTATACATTTATATATTTAGATTAGATCACTTATATATAAAAAAGGGGGAAAGATGGAGACCAAGAGAATAAATATGAAACAAATGGAGAGGGTGAGCAGAGAAGAGAGAGGATGAATGAATAAATGAATGAATGGAGAGAGAGGAAAAGGATAAACCTAAATTGGGCCAGTCATGCTATCATTGAAATCAACTCAAAACTTTCTAGATTTTGCACTGAGAATCATGGTAACTTTTTTCTTTTCAAAAAAGAGTATGAGATAAAGCAGCTATTGCTTTCACATGCTTAGGATCAAATGGTGGAGAGGGCCCAGGGAACAAATGCTTGTGAATTAATCAAAGGACCATGGAAAGAGTGCAGAGCCATTGGATGGGTGAGCTTGCTCATTAGCTCAGGTTCATAAACATTAGCAGTTATATACATAATAGAGAAATGTGGGTCGTAGATCATCTCACACAGTTGTCATACCAATAAAATCTTACAACTGTTAATTAATTCCCATCACAGATATGTACTGGGGTCAACAAAGTTATTATCATATCATGATGTTGGCCCTGAGTAAGCACATGTTTTGATCTGAAATGAGTCAGTACAGAATCTTTTATAATATATTACCTTGAATAACAACAATGAATTTTTTTCAAATTCAAGATCATTTTAAACAGAAGGAATTTTAAAAATAAAACTCAGCTTCCCTCTGCAAACTGCTTGCATCCCATTACAACCTTATCTCCCCTTTTAAAAAAATCTTTGAAAAATCAGCAATATTACTTTAGCTGAATTATTCCTAACTCTGCCATCCTACCATTAAGTGGCAACAAATCTGCAAATGTTCTCACTTCTTTCTTCATTCAACACAACTCGCTTCCTAGCTCAGATGCTCACACCTACAGAAGCATTACATAGAATTGTTAAAAGGACTTGGAAAAATGTGGTGCCAATAAATGAATTTTAAAATCAAATAGTTAAACTAATCAACCAACCAAGGAATTAAGAAATGAATTAATGCAAAACTTGGAATCTATTGGGAAAGAAATGAGAAAATTTGTATGGGACACATCTCTAGCTCCCACTTCACCAACAGATTCAGAATATTCTTTTATTCTTCCAAATAGTTGGTCATGCTTTCTTTGTCATTTCAGCTTTTACAGACAGGGAAGATGCTTTGAGGGGCACTATCCCACAGAGCATGGGGTGAACTGATGTGCTGGTGGTGTGGGGAAGTTGATGTCTTGTCTAGGCAGTTGACTTCTTGTCAAGACAATTCAGGAATCAGAAGCCATGATGTGTTAAGTGCATTTTTCTGGTGCCCTGCCTATGGAATGCTCACTACCATATACGAAGCCAACTTACATCTGAGTCCAAGTGTCTAGGAAGATAGCAAGAGGATGAAATCATAAAGCAAAATCTTGTTGTGTACTAGTGTTGATACATAACCCTATTGATGCCCCGAATTTGTATTGTTTCTTTAAGAAGCTTGAGCAATTGATTTCTTCTCTATAGATAGAAGTCTTCCCTTTCTCCTCCTAGTTCTAAACAGGAAGAACAATTCTGATGATTATGAATGAGAGCACCGTTTCTGGTGAGATCAAGGCTTCTAATTCTATTTCATCCCATTCATAAACCTTCTTAGGTAAGCTATCGAATGAATTCTAGTCCTGAATTATTCAGTGGAAACTGCACTGAAATAGCATGTGAAATAAGGGAGTGCCTGTAATGCACATTCTGTATTCTTTCAATCTGCTGTCCCATGTCTTGCCTTCCTAATCTTCCTGCCTACCCTGGCTCAGTAATCCCTTCAGCAACACAAACCCATTCTAAGTAATCCTTTCCTTTCTTAGACAACACAAAGCAGTCTTCTTTAACATGCCTCACTCCATAACGCAATTCTTTTTTTAGAACTATTTTTTAAATGAACAGTTGCTTTTTAGGAAAATTATAAATAGCACTTCATTAATTGGGATGCAGTCTTGATAATTTTATATATGTGAGAAGATCAGAAAAATGCCACATCTGATCCCTTATGAGCACAGATAATTTCCACTGTTATCACAGTCCTTATTCTGCCCTAAGGGTATGGGTGGCCCATTTCTAAAGCAGGTGAATTTAAAAGAGTTGATCTAAATGAGACTAACTTGAAATGAATTTGCAAATGAAATTCAGGGATACATTTGAGTAGAAGAGAGGGCTACAAATAAGCTTGAGATTGTAAGGTATGTTTCAATCACCAAAGATATAAAATTGCTTCTGTTCTGTACCTTCCAACAGTGGACAATGGACAAATTTGTGTCATTAATGATACAATTGAAAAAAGGAGATGATTTGCCTCAAGGAAGAAATAGAGATGAAAAGTCAGTGTTGGGGAGTTAAGAAGAAGGGAAAGGTGGAAAAAAGGAGAAGAACAGAATTGGAAGAGAAAGGAGACAGGGATAAATCAAGAAATATCACCACCTTGAACATCTGTAGAAAATAATGTTAGAAAATGTAACCAAGTTAATCTATGAGGTCCCAGAAAGCAGAACTAGAGCTAGAGGAATATTTTAAGGAGAAGACTTGTTGGCTTTACATAGGAAAATATTTTCAACCTACCAAAGTAAAATAGATCTATTACGGAAATGAGCACCCTGTCAAAGGAACCATCCACGCAGAGGTGAAGTCACCATTCAGCCTGACTCCTCTCAAAGATATCCTAGATAGTCTTGAGAGTATATGATTTTGTGATTGCCTCAGTAGGACATGCCTAAGGTAAAATCCATACCACAAAGGAGATACAATCTATTCTCATTATTCTTAGTCTATAAAGTCACCACAAACACTGAATTAGCAAATACTGACTCACAGGGGAAATACACAGTTGGGTTCTTACAAGCTCGGATCACATTTTCATCAACCAACTAACACATGACCTTGCTATATATGTGATGTCTGCTTAAAAGTGCCATACTTATTATATACTGTTGATTCATTAACATTGAACTCATGGCCAACAGCACTGTAACTCATGCCTAGGCAAAGATTATCTAACACATGTTATGTTCCTCATAAGGCACATCACAGTTTTCTTGCACTTAGAAACAGTAGACAGAACTGTACTTGGAGGTCAGTTTGCACAGAACAATCACCAAGAAAAGCACTAAAATGCAAAAGAGTGGCACTAATTGACTTGACAGTGAAAAGGGCACTTGCTTACAGCATGAGAGCTAAAAAAGGACAGAGAGCTGCCTCATGCAACCACAGCTGGGAACATGCATATTGGGTGACTCAAAAATTGCACTGATTTTCACATCTGTTAATGTCAGTGAGTGTTGAGTCAGGGGTTATGCATAAATTTTAGCAAGCAGAAAAAGTGAGATACAGAATCCATGAATAATGGAGATCAATGATGCTGGTGGAGAGAAGGGATCACTAATGGGCAAACTAACCAGATAAAGGATTTTCAACAACCCCAAAGCTATACTTCCCATGGTATGACCTCCCTTTGGAGAAGCAGGGCAGCATGCTCTTCGGACATTTGCAATAGAGCTGTCAGTTCCTCTGGTCACAGGTTAGGCAGGTAGCTAGTTTGGCAGCCAAAACCATGAGGGTAATATGATATTGCTGTCTGATAAGAACTGAAACTTTCCATAAAAACCAGAAGAGCTGTTCTCACCTGGGTTACTTTGGCTGGACTTGAGAAGGCCCTGTACTCCTGCATTGCCTCTTCACATCAACTCTCCAGGGAGCACTCTGACGCAGCATGTAGACCATGTGTACTCACAGTTGGCCAGATGAGGAACCTGGGATTCAGCCATATGAAGTCATTTGTCCGGATGCCAAGGGATGGTGACTTTTTTCACTTTCTGGCACTCTGGCACTGCTTCCAGTCATTGTCAGAATGTACCATTCTCGGAATTCAGAGGATTACTTATGCTCCCACTGATGGTAACTTGTGTTCTACAATGGACCAAAGTACCATATCAAAAACGGTGCATCTGTGTAGCATCAACATCCACAATTTGTGTCTCACGTGTACACACATCTCCAGAAATGGTGTCTTATCTGTAGAAAGACTGAAACAGAGATTTCACAGTCCTGAAAAGCCAGCAGGAGTATTGACATAACATGAGATACATTTTCACTTTTCCCCAAATATAACATTGTGGCTAGAAGATGAGAGCTTCCTGCTAGAACAGGGCACTCATCTGCATCTATCATCCTGCAAGGGAGCATGATTGCTTCTCTGGAAAGGAAAGCAGCATTTACCATTTAGTGGATTTTTATGCAATGATATGTGCACATTAGCTATTAGTTCCTAAAGAATTGAGGTCAGGGGGGTTAAAAGGATGCTCTATGGTTAGATAGCTTCAATTAACTCTTTGGAGTTGACTGAGGACTGGTCGGTAGGAAGGACTGACAAAGAACAACTGGTCTAGTCTGGCAGCCTGAGTGTGTTTCCTTTGTAACAGCACCTCCATAACCATCTTTCATCTCAGACTCTCCAGTGGAGGACGAGACAACTGTGAACAGAAGGTTGGGGACACCACATGCACTTCTACCTGGTCAAAGCTAGTGTGTCCTGTGCTCACAGGAATGGCACACAAATCAAATATGGTGAGAATGGATCCTTTTGGAGTCCTACCTCCTCTAACCCACTCCAACCCACTTGGAAGTGCCACATCTGTGCCATCCTTACTCATATATAGTTCATTCCACTCTCACAAAAGGATTTACCTCCTTAGACAGTTGTTTTCCTGAAGCTGTTTGCCTGTCCAGGCTCTTCTTGACCATCCCTCACTTCAACTGAGGTTTTTCCTCAATGGACCATGCTCTTTTCTAAAGTCACAGAGCCTTCATCTATGTGCTTTCTTTCCCCTGAATGCTCGCCTGTCTCAGTCCCTCGTTATCTATCCCTCCCCCCATGATATCAGCAGCAAGGACTCTCTCAGCAGAACTGACAGCAATCCTGGATTTGACTAGTTTGAAATATAAGAGAGATGTATTATCTCCCAAAATAGCTAGTCTCAAAATAAGGCTTATAATTTGGTAAGTTCAATTGCTTGAGAACTTCATCAAGGAACTGGAATTTGGGGTGCATTTTCCACCCATATTTTGCTCCCCTCTTTCCTCTTTCTTATTAGCTCCTTCATGTCAAAATAGCTGCTTCCATAAGTTTAAACAAACCTTGAGATCACAATAGGATATAAGGGAAAAGAGCTCGCTCTCTCCTTCCCTCCCTCTCTCTCTCTCTCTCTCTCTCTCTCTCTCTGAGTGAAAAAAGATTTCTCACAATCCTCAATCAGATTTTTTTTAATTTAAATAATATATATATATATTTCACATCACTGTGATCCCTGGTGGTCACCTACAACTTCCCCTCCCTGGCCACTCCTCAATCAAGTTTTTAATTCTCAGTGGCCAGCTAGTTCAATAAACCCATGCCTAATCTGTCACCAGCAAGAGAGGGATTACCATAATTGGATTAGTGAAACCCAGATTACAGGAAAAGAATCAAGTCTATCTGTTAGAATAGAGATTATCAACCAACACCATTTTCTACAAATCACCTGCACATTACCATTGGTGGCCCTGTGCTGCCACTGTTCTGTTATTTTCTCTTAGGAATCTGAACATTCTATATTATAATTGAAAGTACATTTATAGGTCAATCCCATCATCATTGCACTTCTTAAAGCTAGACTTGATAGTTTACTCGCCATTGTATTCTAGAACCTAATACAAGTTTGGAGCCTAGGAGTGAATGAAAGAATGAATAAATGACTACATGAAAGATAGCTATTGGGTGACAATGGCCTTCTCATGTGGCATTCTTTACCCATTCTACACTTGGAGAAACTCCCCTTGAGGAGCAAGACTTTTCCATTGTCCGAAAGCAGAGCTAGAAATTAACTTCAGAATTTCCATTTCCAAGTTGAACATTGTATCCAACAGAAATGAGGACAAGAAGGTCAGAGTATTAAATGGCCTACCAAGCATCCCATAATACTGGGAATATGTGTTTTGAATAATTGTGTTACTATGAACAGAACCATTTGAACTTTTGAATATAGACACACATGGATAATTGTAGGTTCTTTTAGCCACATTACTCAAATCTTCCTCTGCCTTCAGCTCTTCTTCATCCCAGAGACATTTTCAGAACAAATGGACCCCAATCTGTTGAGGATTCAGTTTGCAATTCTGACAAATTAAGGACCCTGAAGAATCAATTATTTTTACTTATCTTCCGAGCTGAAGGGGGAGAAACCCTATATTTCTGGAACTTTGGCTTTGAAACCTCTTGAAAGTATTACAGGAAAGCCAGGGGAATTAGACAATAAGGATTCTTTCAAAACAGTAGGATTTAAAGGATCTTATTACCTACTTTATAATCTTACCTTAAGGCTGTAGAAAGTATTAATTGGAGCAAAGACATCCAAAAGGGAACAGCGACTGTAAGTCATCTATCTGCATTGTTGAAGT
>PVHY01004616.1:0-92164 GCA_004024945.1 Uropsilus gracilis
CTTCCTCCTCCCTCCATATCCCCCTTCTGTATCCCCCCTTCAGTCACTCCTCCCATTTTCCTGCAAATTGTTGTTTGGTTAAGTTGATGTTTAGTTGTTGGTTGTTTGGCCTGTTGTTCTCCTCCAATATATGGTAAGTGTGTGTGTGGTTTTTTTTTTGTTGTTGTTGTGTTTTTTTTTTCCCCCGGGGCTTTCCCACTTCACTAACATTTGTTAACTATTTAAAGTGCTCCCATCCTTCAATATCCTTCCTAAAGTGCACTGATATTATAGTTAATGGGATGGATGAACCAGCACAGATGGATTAGCAAAGTCTTACCTCCTAGTTCTCATCCTAAAACTCAAAGATAAATTAATATTTGAGAGGTGCTCACATTATTTTATTAATTCATATTTAATTTAAACCACCTATATCTCCAGTTACTACCATTGCACTAGGTCTCACCTCTGTTCCTACCACTTCTTAGTCTTGGTGTCTCAGACTTTCATATTTTACTTTTTAACTTTATGTTTACCTCTTCACTCCAGTCTGCCAAGTACTTCTTGTGTTCTGGATTTGTTAATGACCCTGGTAGAAGTTCCTCCCATTTTTGCATCAATGGTGGAACAGCTTGTCATGTTATTTATACCACTGTTAAAATTAATGATAAAAAGAGTGAACAGAAGAGACAAAAAGATCAAATACTTCCATAATGTTTTTCTTTTTTATTAAATAACATGTGTGTATGTGTATATATATATATATATATATATATATATATATATTTATATTTCACATCATTGTGATCCCTGGGGGTCACCACCACCTCCCCTCCCTGGCCACTCCAACTGGTCTCCACCCAAGTTGTGTACTTTCATTTGGCTGTCCATATATTAGTGAAACCATTTGGTTTCTGTCTTTTTCCTTCTGACTTGTCTCTGCCAATATGATTTTTTTCTAGGCACATCCATGTTACCATAAAATCATCAAATTTGTCATTTTTAATTGATGAGTAATATACCATGTCTTTTTGATCCAGTCATCTGTCTTGGGGCATTTAGGTTGTTTCAATGTCCTTGCAATCATAAATAGTGCTGCAATAAACATCCAGGCACAGGTGTCCCTTTGTACCCACACAGAGGTCTCCTTTGGGTAGATTCCCAGAAGAGCAATTGCTGGGTCAAAAATGGTAGTTCCGTTTGTATTAGTTTGAGGGTTCTCCACACTGTTTTCATAGTGGCTGGACCAGTTTACATTCCCACTAGCAGTGTAAGAGTGTAAGAGTGTTCCTTTCTATATCCACTCCAGCACTTATTGCCTATTTTTTAGATGTGGGCCATTCTTACTGGTGTAAGGTAGTATCTCATTGTGGTTTTGATTTGCATTTCCTTAATTGCTAGTTGAGTAGTTTTTCATGTGCCTGTTGACCATTTGTACTTCCCCCTTGAAGAAGTGTCTTTTTAGTTCCTCTCCCCTTTTGTAACTGGGTTTTTTGCTTTGTTTTGGTTAAGTTGTGTGAGTTCTTTGTGTATCTTTAAAAACCTCTATCTAAATAGACATTAACCCAACACATATGGCTGTTCAATTATGACTTTGTTTAATGCTATCATTAACTGTCTTTCTAGATTTTTAATCACAAAGTTACATGGATTCACCAAGTTACATTTATTACATCCTTGATGAAATCCAGGAAGAAAGTGGGCAAAGCACTTCTGATAGATTGAGCCTGCAGGAAATGGAAATTACCTTAATATGCTATGCTTTTCTCTTAGTAGCCTAATATAACTTCATATGATCACCACTTTCTTTTGTCAAGTCTCATAAGAAAATTTTTTAGCAATTCATTTTAGAATTTTAAGATTGATGGATGCATTTATTCACCATTCAACAATTATTTATCAGTTGCCTATGCTAAACACTGGAAATAAAGCAGAAGTGGGCAAAAATTCCTCCTTTTGCAATATTTCACTGTGTGAAATAAAGAAAATAGATGACATAAATAAGGGCTATCTAAAATGCTAGTGCCAAGTGTTCAGGAGGAAAATACAAGAAAGGCAGATAGAAAGTCTGAAAGGTAGAAAAGAGGGAGTCAATTTTTGATGGAATCCATGAAGGGCCTGTATGAAAGTTAATATTTGCAGAAAGAACTACAGGAAGTAAGATTACTGTTCTAATTCCTGAAGCTATATCTAGGGAGAAATCAATTTCTTCCCCTTCTTGAAAATTTGAATTATTCATTCCATCTTCAATATGATGTTATGGGTTTCCTTAAAGACTTTAACAAGTTATTTAACTTTTTGTGTCTCCTCATTTGTGAAAAGAGCTGGTAATAGTGCAGTTATTGTGAAATTAAATGACACAAATCAGGTCAATCTGGCATGGCACATGGCACAATGTACTCATTGATGCTGCTATATTTCTGTAATGCAGATAAATTATTAGAGAATCGATAAAGTAGGGGTGTATGCCAATAAACCCTGGCCATTTTGTTCTTTCAGACAGGATTTTTTTCCAGCACATTATTTTCTCACAAAGTGTGAGTAGTCAATTACAAATAAGACTGAACATGGCACACTGGGGAGAAACACAGCATTGCTCATTCTGTCTGTTTACCTCCACACACTTTCTCTTGCTTCATTTTGAGCACATACTTCATTTTGGAAAATCCTATGCATGGATCACTTGGTTTGTTGTACATTTTGTTCTCATGTCTGTAACATTAATTACAGAGGCTTAGTGGATCACATCCAAAAGTTCTGTCATCCTCACACATCAGATAGGCTATTTGTAGGAGGCAGAGTTGTTCACCTAGTTTAGCTTCTTTCAATGTTTATTCTACTTTCTAATATGAATATATGATCCTTGAGGAAATGGTTACTTTATTTCCATATATCCATTAATATGAGATGTGGATAAAATAAGGGATTTCATTTAAACATGTTGGAGAGGTTGCAGGTAATCCAGCACTCTATTTATTTAATCTTCTATTTTGAAGTACCCACAGTGGACAATTCTATTTTTATACTTCACTTGTAACAAATAGTTAAAAAGAGAATATGGACAAATTGTTACATTCTTGTGTTTCTACTCTGAAGGTCTAAGAGCCTGCAGAACTGGGACTGGTGGCAGATTTAAAGTCTAAAATTTATACTTATAAATTGATCTACAATAGATAAAACATTCTTCTACATAAACACCGATTCCTCCACAAAGAAGTTAAAATCACTAGATCATAGCTTACAAACACTAACAGTTGTGATTAAATATAATTAATTTCAACAAGAAATATCAAATAATTGGAGTCATTAAAGATCCAAACACATAATTATCTATACTATTATTTCTCACTTTTAAAACTTTATGAAAGTAAATTTGATATGACAAGAAGTGCCTAGTCTGACAAGCATTTATTTATTCATTTATGTATGTATGTATGTATGTATGTATGTATGTATGTATGTATGTATTTTGCGACTAGATCTAGCTATGTTGCCTGGGATAATCCAGATTCCATGAACTCAAGCAATCCCCAACCTCTCAGATAGCTGGGATTACAGGCACTCGCCACCATACCCAGCTGCTTTTTCCAGAACCATGTCTCATTATGGTGGCTGGGGTAGTCTCCAAGCTGAGAACTCAAGCGATCCCTGTTCTCTTGCCTCCTAGTGCTTGGATTATCAGTGCATGCCACCATGCCCGACTGACAAACACTTTTAAAGATTGATGAAATGTCATATGCTATTAAGATAGTATAGTATACACTATGCTTTTCTACCACATAATGGAGCTAACTAATATCAACGTTGGGATTAATTTTTAACTTTAAATTCTTTATTCAACTTCATAGATAGTAAGGATTTTTCAAGTCTTCATAGCAAATACTCCTAAAACATCAGTGTTATCTCAAATAAATTTAAACTAAAACTCTTCTTACTACTATCTCAATCATGTTAAGAACAAAATATATACTCTGTAAAAGATAAAGCAAACAAGAGGCAGACTCTTCTAGCTGAACTGGATCATTTCACAGAGTAACTTTATCTCACCTTACACTGCATGTGGAATGAATTGATTATCAGCTCAGAACTAAGAAGACAAGGCTACCCGTTTTGATTTTTGACCCATCCCTCTCTCTTAGCGTCACTGAAGGAAGTAGATCTGCAAATGCAAAAGACCCCACTAGTCCACACAGTCACTTCTAATAAGATGCCTTTTAAAAATTTTTATTATATGTAGATATGTTTTATTGATTACAAACACATACACACAGACATATATATTTTGTAGTACTGTATACTCCAGGGTTCTCCCATCATCATGTCACCCATGTACTATCATCTTAATCTCTTGTGCCCATCCCTCCTACTAAAAAATGAAAGAAAACAAATATCTGGGACAACATTAAACTACAAAAAGCCTTTGTACAGCAAAAGAGACAATAATCAAACAAAAAGACACCCAACTGGATGGGGAAAATCTTTCGCTTTTCATACAAGGGTCTGATAACAAAAATCCACAAGGAACTCACACAACTTGACAAAAACAAAGCAAAAAACCCCAATCAAAAAATAGGGAGAAGAGATAAAGACAATTATCCGATTTTACAAATAGCCAACAGGCGAATGGGAAAAAAAAAAGTTCAACATTACTAATAGGGAAATGCAACTCAAAGCCACAATGAAAATGCCCTTAAAAAAAAAAAAAAAAAAGAGGGGATATAAGCAAAAGAAAATGGGGCTTGCCCTGAAATCTGTCAGTGTGATTAGGACTGAGACTGCAAGAAGCCTAAGCATCGTTGGTATGTGAAGGATCTAAACACGGACTTTGCTTTTGGATAGTCACATGGCATGAGAAGAAGACACAAACCAAGGAATTTGTCCCAGGGACTAGAGTTTGCAGACCCCTGTCCTAGACTATTTCTTGAGAGACAAATAATGTTAGAAAACTAACCAGACAGCCCTACTCACATTTTTATTTTCTTTTATGAGAACTGGAAAAGGGACAGAACTTTCCAAAGCTTTTGTAATAATGTTTACATAGATACATATATTTGTGTGTATGTGTGTTTGTGTGTTTTTAAGTTTATTGGGAAAGAGTCTACATTGCCCAAGTTTTGTCTTTTAAATCACAACATAGATATTCAAAACCAGCATCTATCTAGGCCATTCACCAACACATCAGCAGAAAGCTCCCTTACTACCTTTGTACGACACAGAGCTAGCTATTTGTGACAGAGGTTGTCCCACAAAGCTGAAAACAATTGCTAGGCTTGTGTAAAAAAAAAGTTTCCTGACTCTTGATCGAGAATATAAAGCAGCCTCAGAACATCTTGTTTCCTCATAGATGAGTTGATCATCAAAACATTCACTGCAGCTTTTCCTTGTTTGCATTTTTTATTAGCACAAGGATTGCTTCCCCATCCTAGGAAAACACAAAGACTGTGTCACTGCATCCTGATATATTTGCCTTGTTCTGTCTCTATGGTCCATGTGTCTTCTATTATTGTCCCCATAAACGAGGGTGTTTGGACATTAACTAAATTCATGGTGACATGACCAGGAAATATATTTGATGGGATGCTATCTAAGGTTGAACAGGAAACAGTGCAAGCAAAAATACATGTAAAGACACTCAGAGCCTACCAATATTTATTTTTATATATTTTTCCTTTCCTTTTTTTTTGAGACCAGGTCTCCCTATGTTGCCTGGGGTAGTCCCAATCCCATGGACTCAAGTGATCCCCAGCCTCAGTCTCCCAGGTAGCTGGGATTACAGGTGCCCACCAATGCCCAGCTACTTTTTCAAGACCTGTTCTTGCTATGTTGCCCTTGGTAGCCTTGAATCCACAAACTGAAGCTATCCCAGGTCTCCTGCCTCCCAGCACTTGGACTACAGGTATGTACTACCATGTCCGGCTATATTTTTTCTATTAAGGGAACACTGATTTGCAGCATCAGATATCACCCAGAAGTGTGGGATCACACCTTTTCATATGCACATAACCCTAACACACCCACCATTAAGGCACCCACAGTCTTCCACCACAATCCACTGGGCCCTTCCACAATTTGCTGTCTACCCTCTTCCACTATCACCCATGTGACTGCCAGATTTCTAAGGTTTGTTTTTTATTTGTTTCTGTTTGCTAACAGACAATTTGATCATCAAAAACATTAGTTACAGAGTTTTCAAGTGGTCACTCTAGTTAACAGCTAAATTTCCTCAGACTGAAGGTCCAGAAAGAAATTGATTTTAGTAAGTATTAAAAACTCAACCTATGTATTTAGATACTATAAATCTAAAGGTTACTGATACCTAAAGTCATTAAAAGAAGTTTTGCTGGGACAATGGTCCTATATATGTAAAAATAATATAAATTTGACTATGGAGTAGAAATATTTTTGTACTAGCACACAGAAAAATCTATAAAAATATGTATCAATTTAAAACTCATTTAAAAAATCTCCATCAGTGTCTAAGACATATTCATAATCAAAATCTTTAAAAGGGAACTAAATATTTGTAATGAAGGTAAAGGTAGGAAACTATCTAGAGGTAAGAAATCATCCTCCCCCAAAATAGATGCACAATTTTACACTTTTTATTTTTAAAAAATGTACTTTTTAAAAATGTCACTCTAAATTTTCATCTAAATCTTAATTAAGAAGTCCTACTTTTCCTAAACATGACTTTACATGATTACTTTATCCCATTTGATATATTTCAAGGAAAAAGTACAAAGTGGCTTTATGAGATAACATACACTTCAGACTGAAACAATCAGCACGAGGAGAAATAAGATGTTTAGAAGGATCCAAAAATATCTTGACTTTGGCAACTGAGACTTAGGGCAGTATCACTGATAATTCTAGTTTCTCTCTACGTGAGAACATAGTCAAGAAAAAAGACTGCTATCAACAAAGGATAGACTATCTGCAATTGGAACAAAAGGTGATAGAGGCAACATATCTTTTGTAGTCAAGGCTGTCTTCATGGAAGGAGACTCCAAAAATAAGGGAGATTTATTCAAACAGTAAAAGAGCATTAAAGTAATGGAAAGGACAACTAGAATCCTTTGAATACTCCTAATAATATTAGGACCTAATTATCTACCCACCTCTATTCAGCCAGATATTTTTCCACATGTAGGTCAAGATCAAAATCTGCCCACACAGAGACAAATTTCTACATCAATTCACAACAGCTTTGCAGAGTATTCAGTTTATTTCTTGTCTCTGGGACCCTTCTCTGTTTGCTTAAACATATTCCCTGTGCTCTGACTCTTGATTTCCTGTATTTCTTGCCTACCTCCTTGATTTCTGTCTGATTCTGTAGTTTCTATATCTGGTTGCAATCCATAGAACAACCCGTTCCTGCCTTTTTTGACTAGATAAAATCTAATTTGATTTACCTAGTTCAAAAATTATCATCACTGTGCATTCCCATGAAACTTTGAGTCCTAATCACAAACTTCTATCAATAACTATCAATAACTCCTGTCAAAAAACTAATGTCTCTGATGTTCCCCTGACCTTCTGAATTTTTACTTTTAATCACTTTGACTTATACAAGTCCTAGTATATGATTATAAATTTTTCCTAATTGGTAAGACTGACTTCCTAAATGGTAGAACTGTTGTTCTATTCAATATCTGACTGCTGTTCTGATAAGACACCTTTAAAATGTGGCAACCATTTATTGGGTATAACTATAAGTAGTCTTTGTATGTACAAGTATGGGTACAACTCTAACAAAAAATGTAGGGACATATATAACACTCCCCATTTTATAAGGAGCAAACAAAAACAATAATGTACAGAAAATTTTCCTAAGTCATCTCACTTTTTAAAATAAAAAAAGGACAAACTGCATTCCTATTTGGCAATAAAATCATTCCCAATGACACTGCTACTTAGATGCATGTCCTACATGTATGCTACCTCCTGTTAGTCCTACCCTTATCCAGTTCCTCCCATTCTGGTTCAAGCCTAGGTACACGATTTGCTTTATCTAATGGGACATGAGGCAAACAAAGGCTTCAGGAGTGTTTACACACCTAGCAGCCCTTGTTTATTTAAAGCACCTGTTCTTAGAGTCATCCACCATATAAAAATTCTGGCTAGTCCAAGTCTGCCCTGCTTTAAGTAAGCCCAAACATAGTACATGTAGAAGCCATTAAAATGAACAAAGAGGCACTACATATGTGAGGAAGTTTTCTGAACCTTCTGAGTCCAGATCATGCATACTCTGGATACTATTGAGGGAGTTAAGGATTCAGAGGAACTATAAGGCAAAATACACATGAGAGAAGAATTCCTGAACTTTCCAGTCCAAACCAGTCACTTAATGAATGCATTCTAGTTTAAATTACATGAAAAACAAGAATCAACCAATCCGTCTTTTTCCAAATATCTAACCCAATAAAATTGTGAGAAAAAGAACACGACCATTTTAAATCATTAAGCTTGAGGTTCATCACAGCATTAGGTAAATAAAACCTATCCTTTTCTTCCAGTTAATCTCTCAGCATTCTTCCAGTCTCTCTCTGCATCCTAGCAATAAGTTCAATCTTTCTCAGTTCTAGCTCTGAGGACAAAGTAAGGTCAGCCTGTAACTGGGACATTACCAGCCTTCACTCAGTGAAGCCACAATTTCATTCAGACAAATTATTTTGGATCATATTTGCCTCTGTATAATGATCCTGTTGAGGGAAGGCAGCAGGATTTTAATAAGTAGACCAACAATTTGGCCAAGTAATAGCTTCAAGCCTTCATTTAAAGATCTATTTATGAAAGCAGAAAGAGAGATAAACCCAGAAAGAGTTACACTAAGGGAAAAAGGAAGGTCAGCCTTTTTACACAAAAAATCCTATTGGTCCATTGACCCAAGAGTCCCTACATTTGGCTCAATTCAGAAATGGAATTACCGCAATGCAAGGACAGCTTCAGTTCTCACCAAATTACTCGATGACATGCAACAAGAATAACTGGACACAGCTTTTTAGCCCAATAGAATTGTTGTTAGCAAATGGGCATGGTCACAGAAGCCTGTGAGAATCCATGAATAATGAGGTCAATTAAATCCTGCCTATCTCTTTTCAAGGAGAATATCATACTGTAACTATGCTAACATGCAGACTTAGGGCACAGGCATATATAACACATGGCCAACACAAGTGACTGCAGAATGCTGTGTAAAGCTGCTCAAAACAAGAAGTGTCTGTGATTTGGGGCATGTGATCCATCTGTCAATGTAGAAAAATAGCACATTTGTGGGTATGTTTATTTATGTGAAAAGTACAAAATTTCTACCCTCATTAGCACACTAGAAGAAAGGCTGAAGCCAAATTTCAATATAATTTTCTGCGGCACTAGAATAGGAGCAAGCATAAAATATACCACACATACTTGTCACTGTATTTATTCAAGTATAGCATGAGAAATATTATAGTAGAAGTGAGAAATTAATGAAGATATGAAGTATGCCTATATTCAAAAATTTTGTTTGAAATCTTAAAATATCTTCTCTTAATTATAATGCACTAAAAATGTGAAAATGATTTATTGCTGCCTCTTTCTGCCACACCTCCCTCTTTCCGTTAAAGACAGAAATAGCAAGCAAAGCTCCTGAGAGCATCCTAGCTCTGAGAAATCCTAGTCAGTTGTTATACCTCAGAATCTCCAACTTGCTTCATCTATAGATATGTCTGTGAGAAAACAATGCCAACCACAAACTCACAAACATGTTCTTTGCCTGTGCTGGCTCTCAGTACTATATGGTAATTATCTGCTTCTGTCTCAGTATACTCCCTAACAAATACCTAAAAGTGATTAATCCAATTCATTCCATTCTTCTTAGTCACCTCCTCTGTTTCCCTGGTCCTCTAACAAGGGATTTCTCTCAGCAACAAGTGGAAACTACTAACATAGCATTTCCTCCCCTGTTTCAACAAGGCTGTCCTTGTGCATGTTCACCTCATTTCTCTTCCTTTTGACACTGACTCTTCAGCACAACTATGTTCTCATTCCCATCTGTAGCCAGAGTTGCTGATGATCCACTGAATTTCCTTTTCTTTCTAGGCAGTATAGTGGAGTTATTTATTTATTTTTTTCTCTAAATGGGGTATTCTATTGACTATAGCTGATATTTAAAGTATGTTTGAATTTATTTTAAAAGAAATAAAAAGCAAGAACAAAAATATCTAAGCTGCTTACCTTAACAAAAAAAATATAAAATGCAAATTAAAAATAACTTCCAAGTGAAATATATTTTTCTGAAAATTAAACTAAAACAATTACCATGAAGAAATGTCCTTATTTCCACATTTCCACAAAGAACTCACACAACATAACAAAAGCAAAGCAAAAAGCCCACTCAAAAAAATGGGGTGAACTAAAAAGACACTTCCCAATATGGAAACAACCCAAATACCCCAAACTGATGAGTGGTTGAAAAAAAAGTGGTATGTTTAAACAATGGATTATTATTCTGCAATCAAAAATGACAAATATAATGCATTTGTGATAACATGGATGGATCTAGAGGGAATCATGTTAGCAGAAAAAACTAAAAAAGAAAGAAACCACATGATCTCACATTCAGATGGGATATAGGAATAGCAAACAATAGGCCAAGAAAAAGTCAAAATAAATTATCAATGGAACTGAGCCAAGCAGCTAGGAAGTGGGAGGAGAAGAAGAGAGGGAGAAATCAGGGAAGGAAGGAGCACAAGATGATCATGGTGGAGTGGTTTAAATCCTAACACAATCGCCTGTCAGTAGGACCTTGGGCAAATTATGCAGCCTCCCTATGCTTACTATCTATGTTCAAAATACGAGTCACAATAGGAGCACTGGTTTCCCCATAACAAATGTAGAACATGACTATGAAAGCTTTCATGAGCTTAATTGGCATAAGAGGCAATTGCTAAGAGGCAATTACCATTATTTTATACAAAATAATTTTGGAATCCCAGATTCCAAAACACCCACTATATCAAAATAACATATCAAACAAAATGTCACGCTAATAATGTACTAAAAGCAGGGTGACCTCATCTATACCACCTGTAGTTCCAGGGGAAGGAGTTTATCGGGACCATTCTCATAGCCAGCCTATGTACAGCCTCTTGATACAAATCTTATTTGGGTTTCTTCCAGTTAGGAAAACAAGTACTAATGTAGGATTTAAGTGGTGTAACTTGAACTTTTGAAGAATAGGAGTTATCTATATTTATTTCATAGGTTTGTTATGAAGATTAAAGCATTTTAAACACTGCCTGGTACACCGTAAGCACTCAGATATTGTCAGTTATCACTACCTTCAATCTTCCTAAAGTTTTCTTCTTGACTTCAACTGGTTACTTAATCCCTCCATGTCCTTAAGACATTGTCCTTTTTGTCTCCTTTATTTCAATGCCGTTCTTTTGACATATAAATTTAGTGCTAAACTTGCTCATAGCTTCCTTAATAATTAACTCATAATTTCAATTGCAGTCCTCCAAACCAAAAACTTTCTGGACTTCAGCTCCATGGGTTTGTTTCTATTTTTAACTTTCTTCATTTCTCTAACCACTGACCACGGCTTTCATGGTGACCTTTCTCTCTGCCATCTGCAACACTGCTAGTTTCTCCTGATTTTCCTCTGATCTTCCACACCTCTTTTTCTGAGTCTCTGAATATTTTTCAGTCCTCTATTCCTAAATCAATGTATCCCTTGAGGCCTGGCTCTACTCTGACTCTGCTTCTCACAATGAGAAGTACTCTAAGACGGTGTAAGAGCACACTTAGCACAGTGGAAAGAGCAAAGTATCATTGAGCATCTGAAATGGTCACTATGTTCGTGTTTTGGCTAACACAGTTTTGTTATGAGCAGAATCCTGTTCCAAATCAGAAAATTTTACTTTTAAATTTCTAACTAGAAAATAGTCACAAGCAGTGACTGGAAAATGTGGTAGTTAAGAACTGTTGGAGAACCAAGTTCATCATCACTCCAATCAAAGTGCATATGTGCATTTATGCACAACTCTGATCATAGATCAGGCACTAATAGCTCCTGATTAGATGAGTGCTTCTCTGTAAGACTGGGGCATATTTTTAAAAGAATTTTCTGTTGCTACAAACTAGCATTTTAATAATTTTATTTTAGATTGAACACACATATACAAACACACACACACACATATAGCCACTGGCTCTCACATATGGGTTAAACCTGTGTGTGGGCAAACCCAGGTCAGGTAAGTTCATGATTGGTTGGAGCAGATGGCAAAGAGCCTTAGAGCCCTCCATAGATGTGATAGGCCTTTAATGCTGAAGCGGGGGCCAGGTACGGGCAGACAGTCAGCAATCCAGTTTCTCAGGCCCTGTAATCTCCACACTCCCTCTCTGACTTCTCTTTCTCTCCCAACCACTTTCTTTCACCCCAGGTCACCACATGTATATATGCACACACACACCCACACTCACTGCTTCTCAGCCTGGGAATCTTTGATGATAGGTATGTGTGCCCCATCATAACGTTTCCAAGAGCTTTTTGAATTAGCACTAGCACATGCTACATGCGGGAAAAAGCAAAGCTGCAAGTGGTGGAGGCAGAGGCTAGCAAGGGGAGGTGAAAGAGCCTGGGTTACCCCATTTCCCCAACAACTTCCTACCACAAAAGCACTAGGACAAATGTTCAATTTACAAACATGAATACCCTATATTCCAAAAGCTCTATATTGCAAACATGCTGGTTACATTTTCCACTGAAATTAGCCTGAAAATAGCAATAAATCTGGAGATTTTTTTCACTTTAGAAAACCAAATGTTACTTGTCTTGAAAATGTAACAGGATAGATTCAATTAGAAATATGGAGCCAGACATGGAGGTGCATGCCTGTAAGCAGCAGCCTAGGAAACTGCAGTGGGGACCAGGGATCGTGGTTTGAGTCCCACCCAGGACAACATAGTGAAACCTAGTTCCAAAAAATTAGCTGGGCATGGTGGCGTGCGCCAATAATCTCACCTACTTGGGAAGCTGAGGATGGGGATCACTTGAGTCTGTGGTACCACGAGCAACATGAGCCTGTGGTTTCACCAGTAAAAATAGTGAGACCTAGTCTCAAAAAAGAAAGAAAGAAAGAAAAGGAAAGAAAAGAAAAGAAAAGAAAAGGAAAGAAAGAAAGAAAAGAAAAGAAAAGAAAAGAAAAGAAAAGAAAAGAAAAGAAAAGAAAAGAAAAGAAAAGAAAAGAAAAGAAAAGAAAAGAAAAGAAAAGAAAAGAAAAGAAAAGAAAAGAAAAGAAAAGAAAAGAAATATGGAGAGGTGAATACAAGCAATAATGTTTGTAGCAAAAATTTGTAAAAGTGGTGAAAATGCAAAAGCTAAGGGGAATGCAGGACAAATCTACATAGAAGTTGCAGATCATCTAAGTTACACCTATTCAATCGCCAATTGCAACTATTGCAAGCATCAGGCTCACCAATCTGCATAGATTCTGCATGGGTTCTAGCAGTTATACAGACACACCAGGCAGAGCAGAGCCAGGCCAGGGGTGCTAGGAGCAGGCAAGCATCCAAGGCTCCTAGAATGCCCCCAGACACCCTGCATGCTCTTTCATCTTCTCTTTCTCTCTCAGGTGTTTTATCTCATTTCTCATACTCTCCCTCTTCAAGTGCTTACCTAGCTCATACTGTCTCAACCCAGGTTGACGCTGCCCTTTTATCCTTTACTCCCAAGCCAGGTGTGCCACTCACCCAGGCACAATCCACTTGGTTCAGGCTCATACACAATGGTGGGGAGATGAATTATCACAGGTGCTGGCTTTACAGGCTAATGAAGGGAAAAGCCTGACCAACTCACTTACTGACCAGTGCATCATAGGGAATCTGGTGCTTAAAACATCATTGCAATCTCCAACCACAATTTAAGGAATTTGCAGTGAGCACTGCAGTTGACTACACATTTGCCAACGGTTAGTGCTCAAGTGAAATCTAGGCTTTAATCACTGTGGAGATGCAAATGAGCCTAACTTGATGATCACTAACTAAAAAAGTTCTGAGTTATAGCCCCTTGAAAACATTTAATTGAATTCCCACTACTTAAATCAACTTTGGAAACACCTTCAAAGGTAAAAGGCAAGAGATAGAAACTTTGGCTCTGAGCAATGCTTCAAAAGCTCAATCAAACAAGTAGCAAAAAAAAAAAAATGACTTGGAGTATCATCAAGGATAGTTTTAGAATCACTGTAGGAGGTAGAACTCCAAGTAAAGGGCAGTTTGGTGGAGCACTGAATTGCAGGGTAGGTTGAATGTGTTTCGACTCAAGAAGAGGCAATTAAAATGACAGTCTGTTTTTACAAAGCAAAGCATCATGAATAATCGAGAACCTAAAGATAAATTGGACTTTCAGTGAATAGTAGGAAGAAAAGGGAATATAAATGATGTAACTACTTTATTAATCATCTACACTTCTAAGGAGTTCTGTCAAGGCATATTACTTGCCAAAGTACTGGGAAATAGAAGTACTGAAGATATTCTCAACAAGATATAACCATTTTAGTTATCATGATAATAACCAGGTAAACATGTTGAATACAAATATATGTTAGGTAAAACTTTAGAGGTACTAGCTGCATCAAAGACACTGCTCCTGACTGCTCCAGGAACTGATGATATTTATTCTTCCAAAAAATATTTTGAGCTCTTATTGTGCCAACACCTATGCTATAGTCTGGTGATTCAAGTCTATAAAGTTAATCTATATAAAAACACATTATCTTGTCCAGCATGTGTTTACACTAACCAAATGACTCCTTCAAGGATATTTTTTCTTGATTTTTGCAAGTATTCAGCAACTTAGTAAATTTGAATAATTTTTCAAAACAGTATTTTAATAGTTATTATTTTACAGAAAATTGTAACACAATGAGAAAATTATGATACTACCTAAATGCATTCTTGCGCAAATGAAAAAACAGTATTTAGGGTTATAATTTTCTAATTCAGTCATAAGTTTGGTTCCATGGAGCTAAAAAACACCATGAAAAAGCAAACGAAAGACTTAAATATCACTACTTAATTTACTGCTCACTTATAACAAATTGTGAGTCACACAGGATCATTTGTTTAGTAGATTTTTCCCCAAAATCTAAACACTCTCATTCAAATATTATAAGGTAAAATCGTGGTGATGGTTATTATAGAATGTGACAAGCTGTAAAATGGTATAGAAGTTAGAGAGTTGAATACTGAATATGAATTGATTTAGAATGCAAATAAATTGAGGCTTAGTTCATTTACATGTGACAAAAATTACAACATTAGTCACAAAACAAAGATCATTAGTCATATTTCTTCATTGAAAATGTTCTGAAAATTTCCACTGAAGTGTCAAAAAATAAAATAAAATAACCAGTGGATCAGAGACTCTTCTCACCCACTACTAGACAAGTAGACACGTGAATTAACAACTCAGTAGGTAGATGGATTCATTGAAATTCTTGACAAGAGCAGCCTAATAATATGGTGTCATTCTTACATTTGTAGTTCTGCCTTGCCTCTGAGATGCGATTCCTTGTGTACAGATCATGATGTCTTTAACATATAAAAGTATAGATTCAATTTGAAATATCAAGAGGTGAATATAAACAATGTTTGTTGCAAAAACATGTAAAATTTGTGAAAATGTAAATGATAAGGGAAATGCAGAACAATCTGGAACTAAAGGGTGCATACCATGTAAGTATTCTGTTCATCATACCACTGTCATAAAGCAAATGGGACAATGAAGCAAATCACATGAGTATTTTTTGGTTTCCCAATATATATTAATGTTCAAGTTACAATCTATTAAGTATGCAACAGAATTACATATGAAAATATATATACCTTAATTAAAAATTATTTTACTGTCATAAAAATATAAACCATTATTTGATCCTTCAGGGAGTTGCAATCTTTCACTCATGAATAGTCTTGCCACAAATTTGATGTTTGGAAACTGACCAGGGCATGGTTCCAAGAGGTTATGTGGTTGTGGTAGTTCTTCAAAGAAATGATGAATCTTGCCACATTCATTTACTCTTCCTTTTAAAAAATATTTCTCTGTAGAATGCAATGTCTTTGATAGCATTTCACTGACAGAACTTTTTTCAAGATTAAATCAGTCCTCAAAAGGCTGCCAAGGCTTTATCTAGCAAGTTTCTATAATATCCAAAGTCCTTTGTTGTCATTTCAACAACATTCACAGCTTCACCAGTATTAGATTCTGTGTCAAGAAACCACTTAGTTTATTCATCAAAGAAGGAGCAATTTACTCATCCATTAAAGATTTGACTTAAGATTGCAGCATTTGGATTGCATTTTCTGCTCTACCTCTAACTTCTCTTCATATTTTTGTCAAACCTACATGTTACTTCCTTCATTGAAGTCTTGAAGCCCTCAAAGTCATCTCTAAGTGTTAGAACAACTTCTTTCAAACTTCTTTTAATGCTGATTTTTTAATCTCCAGCAATGAATCACCAATATATCTAGAATGATGACTCCTTTCCAAAAGTTTTTTAATTTATTTTTCCCAGATCCATCATTGGTATCACTATCTATAGCAGCTATAGCCTATGGAATGTATTCTTAAATGGGAAAGACTTAATGTTGAGAATACTTTTTGTCCACGAGTTACAGAAAAAATGTTGCATTAGCAGACATGAAAACAACATTAGTCTCCTTGTACATCTTCATCATAATTCTTAGGGGGCAGGTAATTTGTTGATATACAGTATTATTGAAAAGTATCTATTTCCCTGAGCTTTGGGTCACAACAATAAACTAAAAATGTTCGGGGAAACCATGTTGTAGATAAATGTGTTGTCATCCAGGTTTTATTGTTCCATTGACAGAGCACAGGCAGAATAGATGTAGTATATTTCTTAAGGTATATTTCCTAGTTTTTACCACAGTCTATGAGTGCAGACTTCAACTTAAAGTCAACAGCTACATTAGTCCTTCAAAATCTATCCTTTGAAGATTTGAAGCCAAGCATTGTTTCTTCTTTAGCTATGAAAGTTCCAGATAGCATCCTCTTCCAGAGTAAAGGATGCTTTATCTACACTGGAAATTTGTTCTTTAGCGTAGATTCCTCAATCAATCCTTTTAGCTAGATCTGTGGATAACTTGCTGGACCTTCTATATCAGTACTTGAAGCCTCACCTTTCACTTTTACATTATGGCAATGACTTCCTCAAATCTCAAGTCAATTCCTGCTAACTTCAAACTTTTCATCTATTCCTTCCTTGATACTTTCAGCCTTCACAGAATTTAATATAGGTAGGAACTACCTATAGATAGGTAGGGATTGGGCTTTGACTCAGGGAACCTTATGGTTGGTTTGATAGATCCATATTAGCAATAAAGTTGTTTTGCTTCCTTATCATCCCTATGTTCAGTGTAGTAGCACTTTTATTTTCCTTCAAAAGTTTTTCCTTTGGGTTCACACTGGGATTTTGGTGTAAGTAGCCTAGCATGGGGCATAAGGGAGGAAAAGCACACAAACCTACAACACTGACCTATCAAGTTCAACATCTTCTATGGACACAGTTCTTGGTATTTCAAAATTATTATAACAGTGACATCAAAGATCACAAATCACCATCACAAGAATAACAGGAATGAAAAAGTTCAAAACATTGCAAGAATTACCAAAATGCAACACAAAGAGCCAAACTGAGTACATGTGGTTGGGAAGATGGCATCACAGACTTGCTCAATACAGTGTTGCCACAAACCCTAAATTTGTAAAAATCATAATAGCTGCAGATTATTAAAAAGTGAAGCTAAGTGAACCCTATGTATGTGGTCAGTTGTATATAGTGGTTAAAAAAAAAAACAAATTTACAAGGGGTCATATTTTAATCATAATTTTCCCTCAACACTTACATGAATCCAGTAGCCACTGGCTTTAGCTCTCTCCCAGTTTTTATTTCTGACCCCATGCACACCAATATCTACACTACAGGCAAAGGAGTCATTGAGAAATCTAAATCATATCCTACCTCATCTGCCACCACAAAATAAACAAAAAATAAGGGTTCAGATTATACAGGAACAACAACAACAACAAAATAATTGCAAAACTTCAGGCTCTGTGGAAATTCAGAAGAGAAGCAACAAGACCTTCTGGGCTAATTTACCATATATTCCCCATCTGAATCTGAGTCAACATCAGTGTAGATTCCAGTTGATCATGTCTCATGAAAAAAAAGTTTATGTATGAAATTTAAATCTACTTTTCCTCCTGTTGCTAAATCATTGAGCTTTTTACTGAAATTCTGCATTTAAAAACTATATTATGATTAGAATACTTAATTACTAAAATGCTGATTTAAATGATATCATATAAGGATTTATAATGAGGATAGATAAAAAGCACATAACTTACAGTAAGAGAGAGGGAAAAAACATTAACTCCAGGTTAAATTACTGAAATTACTTAGTTCACAGAAAAAATGATCAAAGTGGATATAATTATATATATAATATATATGTTTCATATATATATACTATCAGAAGATTTAAAACAAAGTATAGGTAAGAAAAATACGAGTCAGTTCTATTTTTTAATTACCCTCTTGAAAGGCTATAGGACAGACATATTTTGTTATTGACTGGTTAATGAGAGACAAATAATCTTTTTAATAGACTTTAGAAATAGAAGAATTTGGTGATTTAGGGAACTACCATATTTTCACAGTTTAAGCTATGTTTTTTAAAAAATGATGACTGATGAATATTATAACCAGTAGAATTAATGATTTATTGGAGAGATTATAAATTTATTCTTTAGACTGTGAAAGTTGACATTTATCCCTTTCACTTAATCAATGTATATAACTATAGTAAATAATACAGGCAGTTTTACTTTGGGAAAACCTACCACACAATTTCTACTTCTTTATCATGTTCTTATCTGTATAATTACAATATTATTTTTAACTTCTCTTCAATGACTTCAAAACAGTAAACCAATTTACTGGAATTCATTTGTTCTAAATGGGGACAATGTTCATTCCCAGGATGTTACTTTTGTGTCACATAAAATACTTTGTGGACTTTGGCATAGGACATACCATGTGCTCAAATCTACCCTTTTTCATGAAACCCTTAACCTCTCTGAGCTAGTTATGCTAACTGTAAAATGGGCATTATTTCACCGGATAATATAGGTGTGGTAAGTAAATACAATAACAAATGTGAAATACCTGTCATAGCACCTAACACAGAGAAGCCTTTTAAAAATTAAAACTCTCTTCCTTAGGCTACTCTGTCAATGGTTCTTCAGGATGCAGGTGTAAAGTAAAGGATGTTACAGAAGTACATAAAACTTTGTTGCTATTCCTCCAAAAGAAAAACTACTTCCATCTTTGAAATACATATTTCATATTTTAAGTATCACACTTCCTGTAAAATCCTTGTCTTCGCAGGTGATCACTCTGTGGATAAGACATGGTTGTTACCACCACATACAACACTTTGCATCAAGTATCTGGCTTTCCTGAAAATGTGATTTAGACTAGAATCATCTCTACACTTGTCAAAGTAAAGGTCTGTGTATCTGACTCTACTCAACTGGATACATACAGGTGAACATTTCTCTCACTACACTTTTAATAAAGCTTATTATCATCTATTATCTACATATGACAGTTTTAGGTAAAACAATACTTTTTGCTAAAAGATTAGCAACATTTCCTTTCAACTGTCAAAATTCTACCTATGGTTGTTTACTAGAACCAGAACACAGAAGCCCTAGCAATTTCTTTTCAGTGTCCAATAACCACCTATAAATGATTGCTTCAGATGTTGAAGAGCTTTCAGTAGGAATCTCAAAGAAAAGATATTTAAACCTCTTTTCAAAAGTCACTATCAGATCTATAAGAAGAAAGATGCCTTGGTTATCCTACCACTTTTACATTCCAGAAATTCATAAAATCCTCTCAAAAAGAAAGAATGATATGGTAAGTTTTATACTGTGTTTTATTTAAACCACAATAAAAAGTGAGTGGTCCCAGTTAGCTATAAATGCTCACTGTGAGAAGTCAAGTAATTGCCATTAGCCTTATTAATTACTCACAGTATTAATTAATTTAACCCACCTGCAAGCAGATGTGTTCTTTTTTCCTGCTGATACCCTAATAAGTTAGAGATTCTACTCATTAGCATGCTGAAAACTGGCGTGGACTTTTCAGAGGAGGGTATTTTCTAGATTAATCAAAGGGTCATGTCAGATTACCATAATTAATATGATATCTAGACTCAGTTTGGTGAAAATCAAACATAGAAAGAAATCTGGCAATAGGACTGTGAAAAAGGAAACAGATTTTTGCTCCCAACTATTTTTCCCATCTAATGAAAATGTTTTTAAGACATAGTTCTATAATGAAACACAAATACTATATAATGTTAGCTGTAATCCTTTTGATGACCTTCAGGTAAAGGATTACAAGTTTTCAATAGAGCCTTAGGATTATTTTCTGCATTAACAGACTACATTGCATAGATAGTAATCTTCATTCTCAGAAGATAAATAAGAACTTTCTGGGTACAGAAGATGTGAAAAGGGCAATGATGTGGTTGGTGGGTGAGATTGGGTGTTTGTGGGGGCAATAAATGCAAAAGCAAGAACCATATAAATGCAAAAGCAAAAACCATGAAGGTAAAGGATATTTTCAAGGAATGGTCAACAATTCAACAATTTTACAAATAGGGTTATGGATAGAAAATATATTCATTTGCATTGCCTCTATAACAATTAAACACAAATATTGTGGCTTGAAATATTATGAATTTATTTTTGAGACATCATAAATTTATTTTCTTATTGTACTGGAAGTCAGAAGTCCAAAATTTGTATTAAAGAGCTAATGTGAATATGTGTATAAGTTTGATTACCTCTGTGGATGACAGGGAACTCATTCTTTCCCTCTCCCAGTTTCTAAAGGTTGTCAATATTTTTTGGTTTATAGCCACAGCACACCATTTTGTGTTTCTGCTGCCTCTTTTCTTCTCTCACAGTATTACCTCTCTCCTATCTCTTGTAATCATTACATTTAGGGTCAACCTAGATTACTGAATGATCTTCCTGGATCACTGAAAATCCCCATCTCAAGATCCTTAAATTATTCATATTTGCAACATGCTTTTTGCTATATAAGTTAAATATCCACCAGTTCCAGGAATTAGAATGTGGACATATTTCAGATGCCATTATTCCATCTATCATAAGAGGTAATAAAAAATGTGATAATGCCTATCATTACATTCATTCAGCACTTTATATGCATTGTATAGTTCTCTCTTTCCATCTTTCTGAAAGATGAGAAAGATTATGGTAATATTTAGAATACTTAAAAACATCTACATCAGAGCACTGCGAAATCAGGTTGAAATCTAGACATAGTTCTGGAACTCTCATGACTGCATAACTTTCCTCTAATAGGTCAAGCTGACTCATGCAGTTCCAGGGAAGTAATCCAGAAGGCTATACAGTGCAAAGTATATGTGACATATGGAATATCAACCTTAGAAGTAATTTCCTGAAAAGTTACTAGAGGCATGTCCTTTAAGACAATTCCTTATATGTATTTTATCTATGTTAAAATATTCAGTCCTTATTTTAAACATCTTAGGGATAGCTTATTATCACTATTCTACAAATAAAGAAAATGTGATTGAGAGAAGTTTAAATGATTTGGCCATGTTCACATTGAGAGTCACTGAGAAACCAGGAATCAAACTTTGCATGACCAAGTTTCCTCCTCTCAGGCTACAATGAGTTTTATTCAAATATCTAAAATAATAATACAAATTAGGAATCCTTGGGATTATCAAAGCAAAATGTTAGTACACTTCAAACATTTGATATTAGATTTGTAAAAACAATGTAGTGGGCACTACTTCAAAGACAAATGATAGCCACTTCCACTCTCCAAGAGAGAAAGTGCAATCATCATACCGAATGATAAAGTTCTTGGGAGGGTCCTAGAATGGTTCATTCCAACAAGGGCACTGTCAAGGGAACATAAGAGATATCATGTTTGCCTCCCAAGAACAGGACTTGCATATCAACATTTTTGACTGCCTAACATCCCTACCACCAGCTTTTCTATCACTGCCATTATAATATTATAATGTTAACATTATAACATTATAGCATCCCAACATATCCAAACTGACTTTTATAGTTACACAACAGTAAAATCCATCATATTACTTAAATTTAACAACCACCAACTATATAAGACACTAATTGATGAGTTTCAAAATAAAGTTTGACTGGGAGTATTATAGTTATCATACTTCAGCATGAATTGAAAGCATCATATTCATTTTTGGTTTACAAGCAACAAATTTATTAATGTGAACCTGATGGATTTTTCATTAGTTTTCTGAAAAAATAATTATATTTAAAAACCAGAAGGCATAAACTGCAAAATCACAAGATAAACACTTAAAAAATATATGAAACCTATTGTTGCCACTGCAAATGTGTGAATGTCCTAAAGTTGGGAAAGAATTGTTATCTTATGCAGACCACTGTACAGACACACAGCACAGAATAGTGTAAGGGCCCATCAATCAGGGTCTTCAAGTTATTGAAGAAAGCAGGGAGAAAGTTTTGCTTATTTTTAACATCTGGTCTCCTAACAAAATGTCATTCACAAATTAAGGTAAAAAGGAGATGATCTCATCTGAAGAGTGAATCACAATAACTCAAATGGAGTGGTTAATGAGACCATAAAAAAGGTGGTGGTAATAAACTTAATCATTTATTCAACATTCTCTGCAAATTCCCATTAATATCATCCCCATATAATTGCATATGCTCCACCTTCAAAATCTTGTTGAAAGAACATTAGGGAATTCACAAAATTCAGAAAATTTTGGAGGCAAAAACTAGCAAATACTAAATTTCCTTTGCACATGATGTTTTTGTCCCCTACCAAGAATATCTGACAAAGACCTCTACTGCCTCGTTACCCTCAAATTCTCATAGGTCTGGATGCCTGCTTCTGCTGGGATGAATTATATTCAGTAAATTAATTTGGATACTTTCAGGTCTATTGATTCAATCAAACCAAACAGTTCTTTATTTACAGCTTTATAAGACTTCATTTTACATTACAATTTTTTATTCATTCCTTTAAAGTCAGAGAGACAAGGGAAGGAGAGAAAGAACAGAAGACAGATGCAAATTCCAAAATGCATACTATTTCTAATTATTTTTTCAAATGATAAGCTAATGTCATCTCTAGCTGGGAATTCATTGTGAGATGAGCCATTGTATGCGCTTCAATTAACTGCATTCTAAGTTAATTCAGACAGGATGTTACATATGATTTTTCCATGGCAGTATATACCAAGGCAAGAATATGTACATAATATTACTAGCTTGTGGAGAGAATAAGCCATTATGAAATTTTGAAGTTCATGGAGTCAGAAAATATTATGTTTTAAAGGTTAGAAAGTTTAGTAATTATAAGCTAACTTTTATAGATATGTAAGGTATAGAATAAAAAGCCTATTTGAACATTTTTCTAAGTGATTATCATGCAATATTTCAATGTAAAAATAAAGGTTGAGCATCATATTTTCACTTTATAGGTATTAGATCTATCACAGAAAGTGTTAAGTTTGATAAATTGTCCAATTTGCCTCGGTTCAAATTAGAGGTTAATTCATTAGTTTATAACTGACTCATTAAGATAACTTTTATACAACTTTGCTAGTCTGAACCTACGTGTTCATTTATTCATTAATTTATGCATTTACTGATCCTATAAATATTTATGAATACCCACATTGTGTCAATTGTTCTGCTGTGTTCCAAAGGCATAAGAATGAGCAAGAAGTATGCTTTCTGCCCTCAAGAAGTTTCTAGTGGAGCTGCGAAGGCAGATATTGGACAATAATTACAAAAATTAGCAAATTAAAACTAACTGGAGCATTATAAAAGATAGAGACAGTACATTAGAATAGCATATAACCCCTATATTACTTATGTGCAGTATTTTTTGCCTTAAAAAATCAGAAAAAAAATATGGATAAGTAGCCTGCTTTATTTCTAAAGCATTTTTTTTTTTTTGAGTAACACTGGTTCACGTCATCTGTGCTTTCAATATACAGGACCTCCTCCTGCTAGGAGTTACCTCCACACCATACCTACCAGCATACCACTCAGATTCCATCACCATAGTTCATGTGCTCCGTTTTCACCAAAGTAATTGCTTAAACAACTCCAGGAGATCATAAAATGACTACTCTATTTGAACATCATAATTATTATCAAATTGATGTAAAATGAAGTCCTACATAAGAAATTAAATATAATCAAGATGAAATGTCAAGGTTATATCATAATTTTAAGGATTTGGGAACAATTAGCTGATTTCACTTTTTTTCTTGTAGAAGCATCCAACTTTTTATATTTCACTTACAACAGGTTTCTCAGTATCCAAATATGTCTATGGCCCTGAAATTATTTAATTATGTACTTTTTATTTAATTCACACCAAACGATATGCATTTATAAATTATTATTCTATAGTTTATTCAAATATAGTCATGTGAAGATGCTCTCTAGACTTATCAAAAACAGTCAGGTGTCTTCTTCTCCTCAGAAGCAAAATTAGAATAGGCACTACAGAAAGTCTGCTATTGGATAAAAGTTCCTTTCATTCTCTTTGGATGGTGACAGATAGGAAGCACTAGTTGCAATACAAAGGCAATCAGGCAGCCAACTTAACATCACTGAATATACTATTTATTATATAAACTCTGATTATATTTCACATGCTATATTTTTATCATTCATTCACAAACACATTTTTGAATATAAAATCTACCCTACCTATCTGCCTACCAAACTGTACCCCTTTCAAATTATCTGACTTTATTTTTTGAGATGGAGTTCTTTGAATGTGACAAGGAGAACAACAGACTCATTTTATCTCACTTCCATCATGCACAATTTTCATATTTTATTAGAACCCAAACAAAATGTTCTGCAAAAAAATGAATTCAAAGGGATATATATATATATATATATACACACTCCTATGCTTATGGAAACACTATTTACAGATAGTTATATAAGGAACTGGAGTGTCAAAACACAGAGGAGGGGATAGAGTAGTATATACACAGCATGGAACACAACTCAGCTAAGAAACAAAAAAAAGGAATTAAAAAAACTAAACCAAAGCAAACCTTAAGAATATACAGAATTAAGGCCACTAGAAGAAGAGGGTGGGACAAAGTGGAGAGGAGTCCAGTGTTCTATGGGAAAGGGCTATGGATGCTTTGGGTGGTCAGTGTGGAGTAGTAAAAATTGTCTGAGAAGGTGTGACCCATCCTCCTAAATTGTACACAGAGTTATAAACCACTGTTACATCAATAGCCAATAACAAGCAGATGAAATTCTCCTCTGAGTTTTTCTAATAAAAAGATCCAGAGATCACCAAACAAACAGAAATGCATCATTTTAATATAAGCAGATTGTTGCATGGAAAGACAAGAGCTAACACATCATCAGCAAGATGGGGGGAGTTGCAGCTAGCTTTTTACCCAAATAGGGGACTTTGTGACCACTTCTCTCCATTATCTTTTATTAATGAAAAATAAATGTCAATGAGTCTGGTGCGTGGGTGGAAACTCCACCTTTGTATACAAAATAACATTGTCTTGACTAAAATTGAGTATGGCATAATTAACGTCATCTATCTCACTTTAACTCTGACTAAACAAATTTGTCAACTTCTCTTTGGTTATATTCAACTATTAGAGTTGCATATTTTGTGAGAATTCTTTCTATTTTCTTAACCATTTAAATTGATATTTCAGTACAAAGCTATATTATTAAAATAAAATAACTAATGGCATACTTTTGGCATAATTGATACAGGTATAGCACATGCATGATTAATGTTACATTACACTATGAAAATTTACTTTTCTAGAATGTTCCAGTTGATCTTCAAGTAATGAATATTTACATTAGCCCTTTACCAACTCTCTATTGACATATTGGGCCTTATCTCTCTGGTTTCATATAAGCTCCCAAGTTCCAAAATGACAAATTTACATCAGAGTCTGACAAAGGAGGAACAATGGTGAATCAGACACCACTGTGGGTGACTACCTTAGACCTTTCTTCAGACCAAAGACAAATACTCATGAAACATGATTTAGGGTAGCTCAACCTACCTCCAATTGCTAATTACTTGCTAAATCGCATTCATTACACACATTACATATAATAAATATATATACAATTATACATAAAATAGTTATCAGTTCAAATACATGGAAGTTATGACTGTGTAATATAATGATAACTAGGTTTTGACTCATTCGAAGCACTCTCTGATATAACCTCACTTCTCCACATAATTCAAAGAGAGAAGAAACTCTTATTCAACATGAAGTAAAAAAAAAAAAAATTAAACATCTTGAAGTTAACTGACTTTCCCAAGGTGATCCCATGAGTAATAGGCAGAGTCATGATTCAAAGTTAGTCAGAGTGAACGCAGAACCAGTGTTGTTAACTTCTACTTTATACCATTTTCATATTATACCACAGAGTAGAGGAGTGGGTGGTAACACAATGAAACAAAATCTTTAGCAAGAAGAAATAAAAGAAGGAAGGCAGTTTCACAAAGAAACGAAGGGAGAGAGATGAAAGTAGAGATTAGTAAAGGAAGGAAGAAAAATAGACAACATATAGGTATTAATAAGGAAGGAAGTACTATGAATGTCTGTGTTCTTGCTACATTATTTTCCTGATGAAACTTTAGGGAGATAATAAACCACATGATAACTGCTCACTGTCTTTCATCTCATCTCAGCATAAAACTTGGGTAACTGCCACATCAAAAAACAAACAAACAAACAAACAAACCTCATGAAAGAAAATAGCAAGTTAAGTATGACTCACACTACTACATCTCTCCCAAAAACTGCCTGATTTCTTCATTGTCACTAAGTATCGGTCTTCCTTGAATAAACTCAAAGGTACATTTCTATTTCAGTTCAAAATAAAAAAAGACTAATATTAAATATCTTTTCAGAAAGAGGCTTCTAGCCTATGTTGAGAATCAGAAACACCAAACCCCAAACCAGAGTTTTTATTGAGATTCTGCTTAGAGTCTGTTATAGTGTGAATGATGAAGGAGGGGAAAGCAGTAACAGCTGTACAATCTGTCAGAAAAGCATGACCAACTGCAGAGATCACTTTTGTGCTAAATGGATTTCCCCTGGAAGAGAGACAGCAGCTTGTGGGGGCAGGCTGCCAAAGATCTTGGGAAATCTACCTTATTTCCTTGGGCCAGGGTTTCCACAGCTTTAAAATAAGTGTCCTTTTCTGCATAAAACCTATACCTTTTTTTAGTTCACATCTTTTTCATTCATAATTACCTTTGGTGATTGTCATTTTGCAGATAAAGATAAATGCAGGTATATGCATATGTGTGCATGCATGCATGCATATACATACATTTTAATTTAACACTATTATGAATTTCTTTGAAGATCATTATTTGTCTAACCTAACAATTGCTTTAGACAGCATAGTTAACATCTATCAGTATTGGACACACCAGCTGAAACAAATTGCTCACATACAGAGCCGTTTTAGAATGGGTTCTATCTCCTATATTAAGGTGAATAAAAATGTTGAGTAACATTGAATGCCAGCTTATATTTGAGAAAAGCAATATCTCTGCATTGAAGCAATAGGAAATAAGGGACATTTAGATGAGAACAGTAAAAGCCAATTCAGACCAAAATATTATGCAAATGGAAATAAAGACCAATAATCAATCCTACAAACACTCACATGCTTAACACTTGAGAAATAACAAAATATAAGTGTTAGACAAGCTTATCTTCACATCAAGTGATATAGGTCATCTGTCATGAGGCATTTGAAGGTTAGTGGCATTTAGTCATGAAAAAAAGTTTTAAGTGTGGATTGAATAGAAATTAATGGCAAAAATTTATCCAAAATGAAACTCAAAGGTGACTGAGGTTTTCAAAGGGAGATAGAAAAGGAAGAAAAGAGGGAGGATGTGGGAAAGAGTAAAAGAAGGAATAATACAGTACATTGTAAAAGGGGGTAAGTGAAGAATTAATGTAAATGGTTTGGGAATGTGATTTGAATAATGCAGATTCTGTGGTTTGGCAACATTGGATTTTACCAGAACCTTTAGGGATACAATCTAGTGAAAATAAAAGCCAGGCTAATGTTTAAATTTAGTCTATAGATATATGTTTTTAATTAGTAAACTTATATATAATTGATATTAGCAGAACACTAGTTTGATGTTAGAATTGTTGAACTTTATATAATCATAAGATATATTGTGAAAAGATACTACTGGGATTAAGAAAAGACATCTATGCAAGCTTTTAAAGTATTAAGATTATTTTCCAAACTATTTGATTTTAAACAACTCACTCTCTTTTGTTTAAATGAGAAATATTTTAATATTTTCACCTTTTCTATGATGTTTCTCTAATTTCCCGTCATCTTCCTCTCTTCCTCCCTTCTCCTGATTGCTATTTTAAAATGGTCAGGTTTATGACATATTTTGTCTCTTTGCAAACAAAGTTCCTATGATTATTCATCATTAATTCTATAAATGAATTTAATACAGAACAACTGCTCTGGCATGTTCTCTATATAATGTATCATTGCTTTAAAATTGTACATGAGCTATAAATGTGTGTTTATTTGATTGGTTCAGTTTTTTCTATGCAAAGACTTAAGTTTCATCAAGACAGGGACCCTTTTTTTGGTTCACCCCTATAATGACACAGCTCACACAGTACCTGGTGCAGGAAAAGTGGCAAATAAATGTTTGTTTGATGAAGAATCAAATATGCTAAGGACCTCAAGGAACATATAGCTCATTAAAATGGAGTTCAAAAAAAGGTGAGATGTTCAGGAAAAATGATACAGAAGTTACTATCTCTCGAAATGACAGAAGTCACAAGTCAGTATGTATGTTTGTTTGTTTTTTATGAATGGGATGGGGTAAAAAAGAGCAGATCATTGGATCGATGAGATGTATGCATTATATACCTTTCTACATTATTTGTATTTGTACACAGAAAACTGTCAGGAGGGGTAAAACCTAAATATTTATTGCAATTTTCAGAGATTAAAATATTCCATACATTTCCCTTTTGTTTCTTTCTTTAAAAGTCAGCATTGAAATTATCACATTTCACTTTCATAATCAAATGAAAAACTATAAAAGAATCTTCATTTTGGAAGAACATGAACCCCTAAAAAATTAAATGTAATCAGGTTTGCTTTGTCCTAGAATAACATTCTGAATATTTTAATAATATTGATTCAATTCATATGTGAAACAAAACTGTAAGGTATGTTTTATTGTGCCTGTTTTATGAGTAACAAGAAATGAAAACAGAATGAGATGGAGTATTTTACTCAAGGACACACAGTAGAAAGTAAAACTAAAATTTGAGTGTAAATTGTCTTGCTCAAGTTTGTCATAGTCCATAAGTAGCTCTTACAATAGGGTGAAATTCTGATCATCCCAGCTCTCTTTGTACATGCTCAGAAGAAATTTAGGCAATGTTAGTCACAGGTCTGGACAGCCCCCTTCCTTTGCAAACCTTTCATTTTCAACACTTACATACTTGAAATGTTTAATGTCTAATGAAGACCTTTGAGCTTGTTCACTTGACTTCTCTGCCAACATCAAACCCCATGAACAACTGGGTCCACACCATGCAAAACCTACTAAGACACAATCTCCTGAACAAGCTGATATGAAATCAAGCACTTCCTGCATTATTTCTTCATCCTTTTTTCTCACTTTAAATCAATGGATAATTCATCACCTGCCCTCAAAGAGCCATTTCAAAATCTTTCAATTATATTGGCATTTCTGCTTCTGATATAAATGTCAAGCTTCATCAAGGTCAGATAATGAAATGTGATGTCTATTTGCCTGAATTTTCAAGGGCATTAAGTGACTGCTGTTCTACACAACTCATGCATCACTTTGTAATGCCTTGACTGCAAAAAGAACAGGGAACACAACTAATTCTTATCTTCTAAGCAAAGATTATAGTTTAATGTCAGCTAGAAAACCAAATACAACAGTGAATCATTACTAACAAAACTTGAAAATAGACATTACATTATGGCTTCTGGGGCTTTTTGGTTTCCTTTCTCTTTTTCTTTCCAACTGAAAAGGGTTCATTTCAGAAAAGCAGGTTTTGAGTTTACAACTCTTTCTCCCAAGAATCTTTTTATTTTGCTATCAAAAAACAGCACAAGTTATAATTCATATCTAATCCTGTTTCCTTAATAGCTGGCTATTGCAAATATAGTACAAGTGAGTGTTCTTTTTTTATGTATGAAATTTGTGTTTTACATGCACATTCTATGTTATATCATATAGTGAGTAAAGTGAATTGTTTATATTACCTTAAACTTTTTATCAATACTTCTAAAACACTGTCTATTCCATTATACAATATATTCTTGCCTAATCATTCTATATGTAAATTCAAGGAGATGTAGAGTTTTTACAACCAACTCAGTTCATTTGAACAATCTAGACAATAACCTAGAAATTACCTGTGAAATGTACAATTTGGGGTCCAGATTCATTTAATTCCCTTAGCCATGTCATTATCAATTCTTTGACTCATTTTATTGTGTATATTTCCTTTGTAATGCATCAAATAACCTTAAGAAAAAGGCCATGAAAACAAAAAATGAAATCTTTTTCTCTCACTTATGTTCTTATTAGGTGAGTCATGACCGTTGTAAACATTACTCTGTCTTGATATGTTATTTAAGATCCTTCTTTTTACTAATCTCATTTGCTGCTATCCATGCTGATATGCATTGTTTTCTCCTGAGACACAGTAAAAAGGAAAATTGTTGGGCTTTTATCTACTCATGTTCTTCCTATAATCTAGCAGTGAGCTGAGTACTCAATACAGCATCTCACTGTCACTCGATGTCATCATCCATCACCATCTATAATTTTTTCTAGAGAAATTGGTCTGCTTCCCTATAATTTCTGATGTTTCTGCAATGGTCACAGACCATCAAGTAGTAAAATCAATGAGGAAAAAGACATTTCTAAAAACAAGGATAATAAAAGAATACATCCTCTGCCTTTCTTTGAGACAACTAAATTCTATCCTTCTAACATCTGATACAGACAATCATACATACCCATATTTTGCTTATTTATGTTCCTCAGTTTCCTAATTCTGTGTATGCCTATTATGTCTATGTATGTGGTGGGGGTATGCTGAGCTGTCCAGTATACCCCATTTTTGTTGTTTCTTCCTTAGTATACTATTTATTCCTTAAGCTGCATCTATGTTGCAGACCAGAACAGCAGGAAAGAAAGTGGGATGGGACCAAAGACAGATCTCTGTACCTGACTTGGTAAATATAAATTAGGATTAAAAGTAAAAAAAGGAAAGCTCAGTCTATTTTCCTGAGTATCATGAAAACATACTAGTGTTATCATTTAGTTTTCTTATATTACGTCCTGTCTCAAAATGATAAATGAGCTGTTTCTATTTGTGTAAGTGTAAGAATATGCCCCAAATTTAGAAAATCTAATTGATTTTAAGAAAAGAAAATGACAGTATCTGTGTCTTTATGAACCCAAGACTCTTGACTATTTCAGGTTCATCAAGACACAGTCATACTCTCATTATTTTTGAGAACTGAAAATATTTTGAGAATGTTGGCACCTCACTGATTAATTCAGTATCATAGTTTCCCCAAACTCTTTCTGCAGTTTCTTTTAATAAATGAAAAGATCATTTTTATTTTGCCACCATGCTTTTAATTAGACCTCTCTTTCTTCCAAATACCATATTCCAAGCATAATTCTAGATGCATATTACTCTAAGAGTGTAATCTTAAAAAGGAAGGGTCCATATTTCCTACCCCACCTTATGAAAGGTGGAGCTGAGTGGCCGTGGGAAGCTAGAAAGCACTTGAGAGAGAAGACAGAAGACTTGAAGGGGGCATATGAAGCAGAGAAACATGTGAAGAAGAATCTGTGCTTGGAGAAGAACCTTAGCCTTGAATCTGTACCAGGACATGGAAGGAGACAACTGGAAGATATATGGGTGAGAGATCCATTGGGAAGCTGACAATGGCAGATTTACCTTGACTTATACTTTGGTTTTGCTCCTTTACTTCCAGACTTTCCTGGTCACTCTTGCATGTTTTGTATTGCTCCCGACCAGAAGGAGCCTTAAACTTATGGCAAATTTTCAGATCTTAGTGGACTCACTTTAAGCCATTGCATTAGAAGATGGGTAAACTTGGGTGTTCCAATGGGAAAATGTGGTACTTTGGTACTTCTCTCTCTCTCTCTTGCACACTAATTCTTTTAAAGTTATTTTCTATTGAAGGTCATACATGCTAAGAGTATGTTTTGTCTTTTTGTCATAGATGGTAGAACCTATTTAGAGTGTCAAGGTTTGGGGTCTCGGGGTGCCACTCAGTCTGCAAGCTAACAGTATTTTGTTCTCTAATTGTTTTTTAAGTTTGACAATATAGGTATTTTAATTATCTTTTGCTGAAAATGAAACTAAGTTTGGAAAGTTAAACTGCTTGCTGAATTCTAGTAAGTAGTAAATAATGCAGTTTGTTTCAGAATCAGGTATATCTGGATGCAAACGTGCTTATTCTAGAACTCCAGGATGGGCTCACCTCTAACCATAGAAGCTTCCCCCCATGACAGAAGATGTGGGATTTCTGAGACAGGTCAGGGAATATTACAGCATGAAGGTTAAATTTTCCATGCCACAGAGAAATTGCTAAATCTGTGGTAACTACTATATTCATATATATCCAATTTGGAATTTGACTACTAAGGTCTAAGTTGATTTTTTTTTGTCTAAGTTGATTTGCTGGTCCACTTTTGCTTTGGAAGGTGAATGAGGGAGAAATTTATACATTGGATTTGCAGTTGGTTGCATGAATGGGGAGAAGAATAAGGGACAAGAGAATAACTGGCACTATAGATTGAAACGTGTCACTTGAAAAATGCATAGGCTGAAATCCTAAATCCCAATGTTACTATATTTGAATATAGGGACTTCAGGAAGATATTAAGATTAGTTGCAGTCATCAGGATAGCTCCTTATTTCAACAGGACTGGAATGAAGGACAATAGTAAGTACAGCTCTTTCCAACACATATACATTACTGGAGGCTCACAAAAAAATGGGAATGGGTTGGGAAAGAAGGAATTCCTGAGGAAATGAGTTTCTACAGTCTTTTCTATGAGAAGCTAAGATACACTTAGGATGATAGTTTAATGTGTTATCATTTTTATTTAAAGGCTCTGTGAGTTTAGTGACAATCATATCTAAGCAGTTATATTTCACAATAGATGCTCTTGTTCAACAATCTATATATCATATTAAATTTTAAAGTTCTACCTAAAATGATACTAACAGTATAGTAACACTAAAGTAATAGGAATTTTCCCTTTGTCAGTCAGTTATTACAGAAGAAATTTTTGTTATCCATAGCAAATGTTTTCCCCTGATATTTTCAGGAAAAGTTCTAACATATTACTAAAAAAAGCATATGTATTATTTTAACTTCACACATTTTTCTATTTCTAGAATACTTATCTTAATGCAAAAAATATCTTTCCAGGAACAAAAAAGAAAAAAATACCTGGGAAAACATAAGTGACATGATGCTTACAAGACCAGTATCTCTGAGAAAAAGCAAGGAGGGATCTTCTATCCTGTTTAAGAAAAGTTCATTAAAAGATAAAGTCATCAATTTTCTTGACACTTAGAGTCAGTTTTTAAACATTTAGAGTCAGTTTTAAAGTTTGATACAAACTTTCAGGTTATGCTATATGTATATCCATCTTTTGATTAAATGTATTCACTATAATAGAATACCTGAGACAAGAGGTCAGAATGTGTCTCAGAAACTTTGATATAGCAGCATTTGTTAAGGCAGAAATAAAAAGAACAAATTGAAGAATGAAATTAAAACTTTTAATAAGAAAATAGCAGGGATTTAAGCTATAAAAAACTATAAATGAAATTTAAAATTCTAGAGAAATCTCTAGAGGACAAAATGTAGGATCAGATGAGTGACTTGAAGAATGTAATGCACAAATGACTCAGTGGGAGAAGAGGGAAAAATAACACTAAATATAACGGAAAACACTTTGAGAAACATTGATCTCACTAGGAGAGGCAACGCATGGATAAAATGTATACCAAAAAGGGAAAGAGAGGCAGAAAGGAACAGAGGAAATATTTAAATAAATAATAATGGAATACTTCCCAAACCTGGGAAGGAATTAATATACAAAGCCATGAAATTAAAAATCACCTGCTTATCAAAGCATAATGAAATATATACCAAGACACATAGTTATGGTACCACCAAGAGTTCAAGATGAAAATAGAGAAGGCAGTAAGGTGGAAAGCAGATATTATCAGACATTAACCAGATTTTTAGCATTGTATTTACAAACAGGGAGTGAACATAAATACATATTAAAGATACTCAGAGATTGAAAACTGCTAGTCAAGAATACTATATCCTGCAATACTTTCATATATGAAGGAGAAATAAAGGAATGCAGAGAAAAGCAAAATTTGAAAGAGTTCACCAACACTAGATCTCCCCTACCAACAAAAAAAATTTGAGTTTTTTTATCCTAATCAAAGAGAATAAATCCCAAACACACACACACACACACACACACACACACACACAATGAAATAAATATATAGAAACCAAAAACTAGTAAAACTGTCACTATTTACAGGTGACATGATAATACACTTGGAAAATCAAAATAACTATTAGAAGTAATAAATAAGTACAATAAAGTTACAGGCTACCAAATCAACATACAGAAGTCTGTTGTGTTCCTACACTGAAATAATAAATTAGAAGAGAAAGAAATCATGAGAATAACTACATCTCTAGTGTCACCAAAAAGTGTTAAAATACCTATGTATTAACCTAAAAACAAAGTGAAAGGCCTATTCAATGATACTATAAAACCATATTAAATAAAACAAGACACAAATCGATGGACAGACTTTCTCTGCTCATAGAATGGAATGGCTAGTATTTTTTTAAATTATCATCTTACCCAAAGGATAATACAGATTTAACCTAACCCCTCTCAATTATTCAAAGAAGTGGGGCAAGTGCCATTGAAATTTATATGAAATGACAAAAGATCCCAAGTAGTCAAAGCAATAGCCACAAGAATGGCAGTATATCAGACTTCAAAATAAACTATAAAGCTGTAGTAATCAGTAAGTAACAAAGTAAGAGTATACAAAATCAGGTGCTATTGTAATAAAAATAAACACATAGATTAATGAAATTAATTGAAAATACATGTATAAACTCACATTCATACAGTTCATTTACCAAAAAAAAGGGGGGGGGGGAGCCAAGAGTAAACAATGCATTAAAGGAAATTCTCATTAACAAATGGTGTCCTTCTAACAGTTCCTCAGTAAATCTTTGTATATGCTACTCTCTCTCCTAAAATACCCCTTATCCAATCACTCTAACAGCTTCTCACTCTCTGGGTTGTTGCTAAAATATTTGTTCCTCAAAGAAGTTTGCTATAGTAGCTCCCCTCCTCCCATCTCAGGTAACTCCACCTATTACCTTTTCCTGATGTCACCAATCTATTTATTCTATAATTTTCATGTTCTTTTGTAATTACATGGTTTATTTATTCACCTGATGAAGTCAGTCTCACCCCATTTACCAGTCAATGTCATGAGAGATTGTGTCCATTCTGTTCACTGCTATGAACAGTGTTGAATATGTCACTGAAAAAGGACCTTTTAGGGTTCAACTCAAGTACCTCTAGAAAGAAATTTCTCCCTACTTCATACCAACAAATTATAATTTTAGGATTGTATATCATTTGGTATTATATAGTTCCCAAATCTGGGATATACCCTGCACTTGACAAGATATGTGAGTGGCAAAAACAAAGCAAGCATCAAGAAAAAAAATGGCTAAATTAGGATGGAAATATCAAAAGGAAAAAAAAGAAGCCATTTATGATTTTAACAATGCAAAATGATAAAATTCCATATTCTTTCAAAACACACAAAGTACAATAAACAATATGCAAAAACCTGTACTTGATCATCAGCTCTAATGATCAAGAGAGATTGTAATGCTGAATCTTACAGCACAGAAGTAGCAATTTACTTTCCTTAACTTTTTAAAATGGAATCATTGTCCTCAGTTTGCTTAGTTTTTTCTCATTATTGCTAGATCTCAGGAATATAGCATTTCCTAAAGAAAATTCAACCTAGATTAAGCATACAAAGAACTGTTTAAGAAAAATGTCTCTGGAACTGTCTAGGTCTATCATCCTGAGGTAACAGACTTGTTTCTTGCCAATCATTTATCTTTAGTAATTCTAAGGGCATGATCTGGACTGCCTGGAGCCAGAGGTTAGGCCTTACCATTTTTCAAAGAGACAACTCTGACCCCATTTGACTTTTTAAACTTCTAGTTTATTAGTCATTCCCTCTAAAGTTTAGACCAGCCTTCTCCATTGTAAATTTCAAGCTCAGACTTTGATGGCTAATGTCCTCCTTTAGCCATCACTATTTTTGATCATGAGCAATGTTTGACACTCTGTGAGAAAATAATTAATGAGGAATAATTTTCAACCTGTGAGTTCATGTGAATGATAATGGTAATATGCTAAACAATATGGACATTAAAAAAAACCTTATTTGAAGATTAATATAGCTGCCCAAGTAAGCACAGATATGGTGTGTTAGGTGTGGGAGAGAAATTTCCAGTGAAGAATGCTAGGTATGTGCTATGATCCTATTCCTTTTTAAGTTGAAAATTATATGACACCACTCTTATATGAGATTGACATTTTCTCCCACATTTACAGAAATAATAGGAATTTTATGACAATGAATCTTAATATTGCAGGTGGATGTGTGTGAATAAGCCCACTTAAGACCCTGGCAAAGTAGCTGGTCTTCTCCTGATGGGAAAAATATCATCTATATACCTATAAAAATCCACATACAATTTCCAGAGGTTCATCTGAAGTACATCTAGGGAAAGAAAACCAAAACAAAATGAGAGATGCTACAGCGCAACTTTTAAAAAAAGACATACTTTTGGTCAATGTCCAAAATACCTAATTTTCTGTTGTGTAGAATTCTCTTAAAAAGCAGTCGCTCTTACACACTTGCATGGAACCCAAATTAGACAGTCAATATTATGTATCTTTGCCAAAATATTAAAATAGTCACCACTCTGGTTGATAAACAGTTGCTGTTTTGAGCTCTCCTGAATTTTCAGGTCGTAAAGATTTCCCATGCCCAGTACACATGGGAACCTGCCACAGGCCATTTCTGGACTCTGAAGCTCTAGTCAGTAAAGGAAGTCACTAAGATTTAGTGCCAGCACCAAGACCAGCACCAGTTCTGATCACTGAATACCCATACCTTAAGTAGGTGTTTTATTTTGAAGATGGACTCTAAGTTTAAGCATTTAATTTTTAATAAGAGTAACAATTTAAGTGGAAAGATGAAAAGAACATCTTAGTCCACTGAAATTGGAAAAATAAAGCAATTAACTTTGCCTTGTTTTGCTTTTTTTTTTTTTTTAAGTGTAGGAATCTGAAAAGATTGCTTACAGGTGAAGTTTTAGTGAAAATATAAGAAATGAGAGGAAAGGGGAGTGTAGGAAGAACAGATTTTGAGTAAACTGGGCAGCTGGTCAGATAAAGCATCCACAGCCTTAGGATAGTAGCCAGATGTTTTTGACTTCTCAATTTCCAATCCTCTGAGACACCAACACAACCTTCTTCTACATGATTTCCACAGGACACCTTTTCCTGTTCCTCAAGTACAATTTTCAGGAATAACCAGTCACATTACTTTCTTTCCCTACTTATAGTAATATACCCAAAGAGCAACATATAATCAAGGTAATCAAGCCATTCTTGACTATCTTATATACTGTTGATGAGAAAAAGACACTCTCTTCCATAAGAAGCTGTCTTGCCACCTTCATTTTTAGGTGAAGAAAGCATCTATACAGATGATGTCAAAACTGGTAAGAGAATGATGAAGACCAAAGTGCCATTAATGGTGAATTAAATCTTTGAGACTCTGTCTCTGACTCTATTCAGTTATCTCTTTTATTTATATGTCTTCAAATATTCTCCCAGGTTAGACAGTTAAAACTATGGTCACTGTTATTATTTAAATTGCTTAAGCTGCTTTGAGTTTCTGTCATTTGCTATCAAAAGAGGCTGATTAAATAAAAAAAAGTAGTCTAGAAACCATATCTATGTAAAAAAAGGATCTCAGAAAAATGCAATTATTTATGTCAAGATACAGAATGGTAAATGAAAGTAGTGATTGCCTGTATTAATACAACTGACTTCATAGCTTTCTGTGATCATTTTCAAATGCACATGTTCTGCTATTTTGTAATCCCCAAGAAATAAAAAGACATAAGGGCCATTGAAAATAAACTTTAGATATACGACACTCTCTGCTCATGTCACTCCTTCCCCCGAACTGACTAGTTAAAGTCAACTAGAAGAAACACAATTTTTCTAAACAAATTATGTTTAGAAAGTCTTAAATATTACAGAAAAAAATGGGATGTTGAAATAGGATTTTTTCAAATGCCTTTCCAATAAGATAGAACACACGGAAGTTTTGGTTTTAAAAGGAGACATAGGTATTTTGTTAGAAAATCAGACAACCAGATTATTGCTTGGATTATTCATTGATTTGCTACTCCATCTTGAAGGAGTTTTAGAAACAAAAGAACAACTCAATATTATGGCTCTTTAACCTGTGATTTCTTTTTATACTTAAGAATCAGTATTCTAGCCTTTTTCCTGACTAACAGAGACCATAAGTACATTTTATGAACCAGTGCATAATTATTCCCATTCAGTAGAGAGTTATTAAGCTTCAGAGCACTTACTAAAAGCTTTAACCAAGAAAGGAAATTTCCATGAGAGTAGAAAACTTGTCACAATGAACTGAAAAAATAGATCATAAGGTAGTATGAGGACAATTGGTTATGAGTGAATGAGTTGCCATGATTCCTGTATTGCAGACACATGACTGTTGACTTAAGAGTACAGGAGAGTACTAGGAAGAGTAAGGACCTTGGACTCCAAAATCACCTTAAACAACTTCTGAAAAGCATGAAAATCTCATGCTTCCTGGTGAGGATTCTTTAGCTCTAGTCCAGTGATGGCTAAAAGGGAAAAAGTCAAGTTCATATGACTACCAGCTAAAACCAAGGCCAGATTTTTTTTTCATATATATCTTTGTTTCCTCCTAGGGGATCACCCACCTCCTTCTCCCCATGACCATTCCCTTCCATCTCCCCTCCAACCCCCCCTAGTAGTGAGACCATTTGATTTCTGTCCTTTTCTTTCTGACTTGTTTCTGCTAATATGATTTCTTCTAGGTACATCCATCGTATTTCAAATTCATCAAGTTTGTCATTTTTAATTGATGAGTAATATTCCATTGTGTATACATGGCACATCAGTCCCAGGGTCCACTTACAAGCTCTGGAACAAGATCCTTGCACCTCTGTCACTGAAAATTCTGCAGTGACTCTAAATAACCAAGTCTGCCAAGGGAACATTGCAATGTAGCATGCCCAGGCGCCCAGGCCAGTCAGCCCATCCAGCATGAAAGAACAATTCAAGCACTTTGTCAGGAATGAGTCAGCACCAATTTCATCCTAAAACCATCAGATTATAAGTGATTACATATTAGATACAGCTCTGTCTTCTGGAGGAGACAGTGAAAGGATATGAGCATAAGCCCCCTAATACAAAGAAACCAGATGTGGATGCAGAGAGAAAGGAACACTGTTACATTGCTAGTGGGAGTGCAAACTGGTCCAGCCACTATGGAGTGTGTGTGACATACCCTCAAACTACTGAAAATGGAGCTACGATATTTCCCAGCAATCACACTACTGGGAATCTACCCAAAGGAAACAGAAAACACTAATTCACAAGGACACTTGTACTCATATGTTTTATCACAGCACTATTTACAATTGCCAGGATGTGGAAACAACCCAAATGGCCAAAACTGGTGAATGGTTGAAAAAGATGTGGTATATTTCACAATGGAATATTACTCAGCAATCAAAGAAGACAAACATACCATTTGCAGCAATATGGATGGAACTAGAAGGAATCATGTTAGCAAAAATAGGCCTAGAAAAAAAAAGAGAAATACAGGTTGGTCTCACTTATATGGAGGGGTATAGGGAAAATAAACAAGCAAACGGACAAGAAAAATTTTAAAGTGCCAAAAGAACTGAAGCATACATCAAGAGAGGGGGAGGAGAGTAAAATCGGGGAGGGCATCAGAGATTAAGATGCTTCACAGGTTCACAGGTGATAAGGTAGTGGGGGAACCCAGGGGTAGACAATGATGTGAAAACTATATGTATATATAAATGTATACACACATGGGCAATCAAATTAAATTTAAAAATTAAAAAAAAAAAACAAAAATAAAAATAAAGAAGCCAGATGACAAACCTCTCTGGAGAGTTTTTGAAAAGACACTGAGATCATGTAGGGTGTATTCAGCACAGACCACATCCTCAGCTCTGCACAGGTGCTACAGATCTGACATGATTTAGATGGTCATCATCTGAAAGGACTGAATGGATTTCCTGAATCCTGTATTACCTAGATATGGTTGTTATGGACACCATGTCATTTCTGGGCTCTTCTGTTTATATTCAGGAGGGTGACCAATGGGACTGAAAAGAAAAGAGTATAGTTTCTCCTGTTCTAGCTTCATATTCTTGGAACCCTTTATTCTGAGAAATAGTCCAGACTCAAGATGAGCACAAGAGACTAGAAGGGCTTCTTCTCCATGCACCTTCATGCCTGGGTGCAAGTCCTGAATTCAGGAATGAACCAGAGAGTGGAAAAGAGACAAAGCTTTGCTGTCACCCCTGTTCTTGCTGCATTTTTGGTTTCTCACCCCTTGGGACTCTAGAGTAGGAAGTAAGAATGGAAAGTCAAATTCCAGGTACAAGTTTTTGGGCTTCTGTCATATACTCTGCAGGAAAATGCAAGAAAGAAAATAATGTTCTTGTAAAATTGTAAGGTTAGGATGCTTTTTAATTGGGTAGATGATTTGGGATTTGAGAATGTTTTCCTACAAAGAAGAACTTTTGATGATCTATGAAATGATATGGTTTATCTATGTAAATAGAGTTATAAAAATGTTTACATAAGCATTCTGAAAATTAATATTGAATGATTGTTTAGAAGGTGAGAAACTGTGTAACCAATATTCATCTCTAGTATTTTGAGAGTATTTCCCCTACATTTTCTTCAGCAAATATCTGTTACATTTATAATCAGAAAACTTAGCATTTTTATTAAAAACACAAATAATGACAGTGAGCATTTTTGAATAGGATATTACTGACCATGCAGATACCATTAATTTTAGGGCAGTAAACTAGATTTGACTCTCAGGTCTGCCACACATTAGCAATATGACTTTAATAAGTGTTTTTCTTCTTCATGAGTGAATTTCAGACTGATCTGACAGTGGTAAGAGAGTGACAAAAGTTATCTCCTATGAGCAGTTTATGAAACACTAATGGTAAAGGTAACACACATATTAATGAATAGAAGATATATAAGCTCTTTTTATACAATCTAAGCAGCATAGAAAAAGTAATATTATTTAGCATTTTAGAGTGGAAAGGTAAAGAACACTCATATTGAAGTGCTTATATTATACATTATATTGTTTCCCCAAAAATATTATATGTGAAGTTCTTATTCCCTAGTACTTTAGAATGTGCCCTTATTTGAGGGTTTTTGTTTTTCACAGGTAATCAAGTTAAAATGAGGTCAGGTGGTATCCGATCCAATATGGCTGGTGTTCATATAACAAAAAGGGAAATTTGTACACAAAGACAGGCATACAGGACAGATGATATAAAGAAACAGAGAGAGAAGATATCCAGCTACCAGGCAAGGAAGGGGCGAGAAGAGATCTTTCCCTCACAGCCCTCAAAAGAAACCAACTGTGCCAGCACTTTGATTTCATAGCTTTAGTCTCTAGAACTGAAAGACAAAAAAAGTTTGCTGTCTAAATCTCTTAGTTTTATAGTACTTTATGATAGCTACCCTAGAAAACTAAACTTTCAATACTTACATTTTTATATGAGCATTAGTCATTTGTCTTCACCTTCATGGAAAACTAAATTCATAAGGGGATGTCTAGCAACTATAAAAACACTTGACATGAAGCAACAAAGTGAAAAACTCGATGATAGAATATTTTTAAAGTAGCATTTAATCCAGTAATTCCCAAAGAGTATCTCTGAATAAGCTGTTCATTTTCTTTCAAAAAGAGAAAACGAACTTTCAAATTTTAGAAAGACGAATTCTTTGTTCTATGACTCAAGGTGATTATGCATCAAGAAGGAAGACAAAGCTATAGAATGAAACCGGAAGCTTTAAATCTCCTGTGATATATTCATCTGAATATATGTTACAGTGCAGACACATAAAACTAGAAGAAAGTTTCTTTTATAAGTCAGTGAACACTGATACATTGTCTTAATGAGACCAGAAATGTGCTGGTGAAGGCTGAAATCCTAAAAGCTAATGGCTAAGGCAATTGTGATGTCCCATAAGGGAAGAATGGAACACTGAGCCTTTGTGGTATTTAATTACATGGCTTCCAGGCCATTAGTTTATTAGAAAATATCTAGCTCTTTTGTCTCATAACTTATGAACTTTCTTCCTTTTCAGAATAACAGCTAATGCAAGACAACATCATTTTAAAATGGTTATTTCTTCATTTTATTGAGACATTTTATTGTGTCAATCAACTGGGTCTTAGACAATAAATCTTGGTGACTTCAAATGTGAAAAATTATTGATATTTATTTCAACTAAATAGAAAGGCAATACATTCAATTAAAAACTGACTTTGATCTAGTAATATTCCTACTTTTAAAACCGTAGACAAAAAACGGAGCTCTGAATATGGCAGAGAATGAAAATTCTCTGAGAAAATTCTCTGAGAGACAGGAAGAGGGAAGTTAAAAAACCAATGCTTCATGATGATCTTGTACGCACTGTTTCATTAAAGCTATGAGATAATTCTATCTTCATTTACAACTTAGAAGACAAACATTTGGAAAGATTAAATCATTTGTTGAAGGACAAATAGCAAGTAGAGGAACTACAGGATGAAACTTGCTCTTTGTGATTCCAAATCCCATTTACATCTGAAAACTACACATAGAAGAAATAACTTTAAATAAAAAAAAAATTCTGAGCTGCTTTTCTAGACTTATTCTTAATAAAAGATTTTCAATAGCTCCATAACACTCAAAGTAGAATATGATTCAATTATTTGTTAATTCAGTCTTACCATTTTGGTATAGTATGTTTGAGTTTACATGAAATGGCATGTAAATTTCTGTACAAATTATAATTGGTATTCTACTCACTTCCAAAGATATATAAAATCCACAATTATCAGAATAACAATGTTAAAGATCTGTTAGTAACAACTCTTCTGGCTGCTAATATATATTCTTGTTCATTCAATAGATCAACTATGTGTGATTGTGTGTGACTGTATGTGTGGGTGGGTGGGTAATGTCAGATACTGTAATAGGCAGAAGGAATTAAATTAGTAATGAAGAAGGCAGAAAGGGTCTCTGCTCTGACACTAATAGAGTCCTGAGATCCAAAAGGAGATCAGATATAATGGGGGTTAGACTATTCGGAATGAGAAAAGGCTAGAAAATTCTTAGTCAGCTGTTTCAACTTCAAAGAATATGGACTGAGATTATTTAAAGAAAGTTGATTACTTACTTTCAAAGAAGTGACCTTTTCTAATTCAGATCTAAATCTATCATGAATTGTTTGGTTCCAATGAATATGTTATTTTCACCAGCACTAAACTTGTTTCCTTTTAAACCTGTTTTCACATGTCACATCTGGATAAGATGATTTAAGATCAACTTCCACTTATTTCTTGCCTTGGGCAAACTTAGTAAAATTGTAAACACATAGTCTAAATCAAATGAGCACAAGGCAGTAAAACTGGAACTTGTGTGAAAAGAAAATTGGACTAATGTACCCGATCTGATATGGAAATACATCATAGAACAATAGAACCTGTAGATTACTAAAAACATCTTTCTGGTCTAGGAGAATGGAAGGAAGGATTTATATTGTTTTTAAAAAAAAGAGAGAAAAGGAAAAAAGATGGCAGGAATGGAATGAGAATTGCAAAAGTGGTTTTCTTTTCTTTCTCAGCATTTTAGGACATTTATGAAGTGTTGTTAAGTTCCAATCCTCTATCACTAAGTAGAACAACACACACACACTCTTTTTTAATTTTTGTTTTTCAATTGATTGCACACACATAAATATACATGTTTACATATGTGAACACACATATATATAAACATGTGCACATACATTTATATATATACATATATGTGTGTGTGTGTGTATATATATATATATATATATATATATATATATATATATATAAACATCATTGTCTACCCCAAGGTTCTCCCACCCCTTTATCACCTACGGACTGTCTTAATCTCTTGTGCCCATGCCTCCCCTGGTTTTATCCCCCCGTCCCTTGCTCTATGCTTTCAGGTTTGTTGACAGTTTTAAATTTTTCTCATCTGTTCTGTTTTTTGTTTTCCTTATATCTCTCATACAAGTGAGAGTTTTCTCCTCTCCATATCATTATGGTTTTTCCTTATTTTTTCTTCTTTCTTATCCTTTTTCTAATCTTTCTTCTTTCATATTTTTTCTCCTATTCCTCTTCTTTTCCTTAGAATACTGCCCAATTTCACATTTTTCTTTCTTTTTTTCCTTCTTTTTATGCTTTCCTACATTCTTCCTTCTTCCTCTCTCCTTTTTCCATGTCTCATCTCTCCTAGAGTCACAACTTTGAAAAAGAAAGACCTTGGGAGGAGCAGCCCATTAAGCCCAACAGCTCCACTTACTTAATAAAAAGTGTTTAAATACACAGAAATTAAATTAGCTGCAAGTATGGGTTGAGCCCAAACATCTCAGATTGACCAAACTGCAGGGGGAGTGAGGGGCAGGTGAGGTCCTGAGAGGTCTCAGCCTGGTGGGGAAGAGAGGACATCACCAGGACCAGGGCTAAGGGCAAAGCACACTTGACTGTACAGAGTACCCTACAGCAGCAGAAGGAAAAGCCTTATACTGAGAACCTAGCAAAGGTACCCTACTACCTCTCACCCCCTCTTCATGGCTGCCTCAGATTGATGGTGCAAGAATATCCAGCTCATTCTATTCTAAGTTTGGTTTTTACACTACAAAACAATCACATCTATGTGAAGGTAATATTAAGCAGAAAAAAAAAAAAGAGCAGCAAAACATACCTACAGATAAAGAGGTCAATCAGAAAAATGTTTTACCAGCACAGCAGGATATAGATTTTTTAAATGTATAAAAGTAGCTATAAATTTTAAAAAGAAGTTAAAAATATAGGACTCAGAAAATATTTGTCAGCCAAAAGGAGATGGAGTCATGCCCAAATAGCAGAAAGAGGTAAAATGAAACTCTTAGAATTTAGGGAAGGAATTGAGCAAAATTGAAAAGCCATCTTTCCTTTAAAAGAGATTTTATTAGAATGAATAATAGATATAATAGAGGTATAACAGGAAAAATGGAAAACACACCAAAAGAAAACATAAGAGAAAAGTTAAAAAAAAAAGGATTGCAGAGAAAAGTTTTCAATATTCGAAAGAAATGATAAATATAAAAAATAAATATATGTAGGTGTGACATACGATAATCATTCACTGAAACATAAAATATAGTTTGTAAAACACTGATAATTAAAAAAACTTTTCTCCAAATTTTTAAAGGATATTTTATAGAAAGGGAAACTGGTTCAGATGAAAAATATTAAAATATCCTATAAAATTATTAATATTAAATATAAAGAATCCTTTGAACTTACAGGCAAAAGTATTTCATCATTAATAAGAAAAATAAAATTAACTTTACATCAGATTTTGTAACTGAAAATATAGAGAAAATAGTGGAGTAATAACTAAAAGGTACTGAAAGAGCAAATTTTAAGTCAAGCTGTTGTTCAGGTATAAAAATTTGGGGGAGGCTGTTATGAATGTGCACATTATAAGAATACTGTTCTCATGAACCACTGCTGAGAAAACTACTAGAAGATGCCTGGGAAATATTTGGGAGGAAAAAAATGATGGAGACTGGCTAGAAGAACTGAAAATCAGAGTGAGACTAAGTCTGAGAAAACAGCAGCCAAGAAAAAAAGAACAGTAGGAAGAATGATTACTGACTACTTGACATAAAATGAGATCAAACCTATTTAAAACTAAAAAGAATATATACAAGTACTAAAAAAATTAAATGTTGATGTTGGAAAAGAAGGGTAAGATGAATGAAAAAGAAGTGATTAATTTTATTACATACATCCAACAGAACAAAAAAAATTGTACTCATTCATCTGACAAGGCCTGATACTAAGAATCCACAAACAACTCACACAAAAACAAAGAAAAAAAGACCAATCAAAAAATGGGCAGGAGAACTTAAAAGACACTTTTCCAAGGAGGAAATACAAATGGCCAGCAGGTATATTAAGAAATGCTCAACATCACTTATAATCAGGGAAGTGCAAATCAAAACCACAATGAGACACCACCTTACACCAGTAAGAATGGCCCATGTCAAAATAACAGGCAACAACAAGTGCTGGCGAGGATTTAGAGAAAAAGGAACACTTTTCCACTGCTGGTGAAAATGCAAACCGGTTCAGTCACTATAGAAGGCTGTATGGAGGACCCTCAAACTGCTGAAAATGGAATTATCATTCAATCCAGCAACTCCACTTCTGGGAATCTACCCAATGGATACAAAAAAAAAACAAAAAAAAAAAAAAACAGTAATACAAAAGGATACCTGTACTTGGATGATCATTGCAGAACTATGGAAACCATCCAAATGCTCAAAAACAGATGAATGAATCAGAAAGTTGTGCTATATTTACACAATGGAATATTATTCAGCAATAAAAAGACAAACATATCATTTGTGGCAATGTGCATGGACCTAGATGGAATCACGCTAGTGGAAATAAGCTAGAGAGAAAAAGGGAAAATACCGGATGGTCTCACATATAGTATATAGGGAAAACAAACAAAAGGACAAGAAAATGTCAAAACAAACTAACAATAGAACTAAAGCATAAAGCAAGGGATGGGTGGAAGGAAGTCAGGGTGCAGTTAGGGGAGGGACAAGTACATGAGATTAAGATGATGGTTAATCGGTGACACCAATAAAAAAGAAAATAAAAAAGACAAATTGAGGAACTGAATAAAGCAAAAGTAAAATTTTGAACTATAAGACCAGAAAGGAAGGGAGCAAGGAAGTGGACAAAACTGGTAAAGGGGAACAACACTATGGCTAAGAAAAATATTAGACCTTTAGTGGGGAACTTAATGTAAATACACATTAATTTTCTACCATGTACACCTGAAACTTAAATAATATTAAACACAACATAATTAATTTTTTAAGATCCTATATAAGATTTAAATACAAAACATAAAAGACTCCTTAGGAATAAGCTGTACATACTAGAAAAATACACAATGAAATAGACTTCAAAATAAATTATAAATATGTAAAATATAAGCTAGCATAACTAAGCTCGAACACATTTGTTGTATCAATAAATGTAAAGGATTAATATCATTCATTGCAATAAATTTTTTTAATATTGGAATATAAAATTTTACATAGTAGAAATTTTAAACTTCTTATAATAGATACACTTAAGTAAACTGCTTCAGAAGTTAGAATCCACAGATAGGAAAAGTTAGATGGCACACATGAAATAAAAGAAACGAGGATTTTTTAAAATATATCATTCAGACAGCTTTGCTAGATGACATTGACCTGGATTACTATTATTTCTTGCTTATACCTGTGGAAATCATGAGCAAAACTTATACTTTTTCAGGTACATTATTCACCCTTATTTACTATTTATAAGGAGTAATTTGCCACAAATTCTGAAGTGAATCTAGACTCTGACTTTTCCTTCCCTCATCCATGTTTCTTTCATAATATGAAACAGCACCAAGTTCAACACTACTCTGGAAATAATGACTGAGGCTAGCCTAGACTCCTATCCTTGTTCTCCAGCTTCTCTACTCTTCTCAGATATTCTCAATCTCGTGTTCTTGTACACAAGATTATACCTGTACTGCAATGAAATTATTCATTCTGCTGACAGTGGATAATATGAATTTATGCATTAAATTGTTTAATTGCTTACCCATAGTCAAACATTTGGAAAACATGGGCAAAGTTAAAACTGAGGCTTCAGAAACACAAGATGTGTTAACTTCTTAGTTGTCTGAAACACAACAATCTGTGAGAGAATTTAAAAATATATTTTCACAAAAGGTGAGTAGAATTAAAGCTTTCTGTATTTTGGAGGTTGGCACAGATACCAAAAATGTGCAAACTGACTAAATGATCATGTTCCTAGGAAATTAGAATCACTGGGAGAGCAGTGCTAGTTATAAATGGAGCCTTGCATTGCACCATTGAAGATAATGAGACCTAAATTAATGACTGCTGTGTATAGTCCACCAGGCAGGCAAAAGCCAGATAATCCTGATGGTGTCTTAATCTCCATTGTAAAATCATGTACTATGCACCAGCACTGAGCAGAGGAAGAGGAAGGCAATCTTTCTAAACATGTAGAATGAATGTATGTCTAAAATTAAAAAGCCCAGGAAATCTGACTCAACATTTAATTGCATCTCTTCATTCATACATTTTTCAAATGAACTTATTAACTAAGAAGAAAGAACATATTTATAATGCTGACATTCTTCGTGCCGAATATGATCCCAGAATACAACATCTTAAAGCCATTTATTTGGTCACATTCTAGTCTAAAATAATGTTTCTAAGATATTTTGATCAAGTTCCAGGGGAGATGGACTGTTGCACTGCTGTCTCTTTAATGGAGGTAGCTATGTTGAAAAGTAAGGACACTCTTTTCAATTCCTCACCTAAAAGATGAGTGGATCTGAAATATGCTTTACAAATCTTTCACTCCTAAGAATTCCATGGTAATACTTGCATACTGTCTCACAGTAAAATGTTTCATTGCTTAATTTGAACCTTGGAAGCTAGGAGCTAAATCCTGAGTCATTTAGTGGAGTAATTGTCTCTTAAAAATGCTAATGGAATTTCACAAATACTTCCTGCCACACCCACTCTTTCTCTGAGAACAGAGGATGAGAGTATAAATTTATGATAATAGATCAAACACCCAAACACACTGCAGTTTAATTTTCCTTTATTATTATATTTTTAATTTACTGTGGATGACTAACACTTATTAGTGTTCTTTACTGCTGCCACTGACACTGGAAACTGTTTTCTATCTGGGTCTAGCCAAACCATGGAAGTAAAAAATTATTTTAAATATACACAAGTCAGCCCAAGAATATAGGGACGAGATTTCAATTGAGATTGAAACTATTGGAATGCTGATGTGCCTTCCATTTATCTTTAAGAAACTGATCTATATAGAGTGTAAGAGAACTAGAAACAATTGACTTTTTAGAACCAAAAATATATTATAAATGAAAGCTTTTGAATTCTTTCCATGGAGAAGTCCTTCAAATATCCCACCAGTTATCCAGTGCTAGTAAAAAAAAATGTATAGGACAGGAATGGGCAGAAATGAAGGATGGAGTTTGGGTGGGGATTTGGAGTGGTTAGCTGATAAGACTCTATTTTACTGTGGTTGGCATTCTCCAGAGGAATCTTAAGACTCTAGGCTGAAGTAGCTATGGAACTAGTTTATCATCTGAAAATCCTCAAGATATACTGAGGGAGCACAGAGACCACTTAAAAGAAAAAAGATTTTTAAAAAGTAGACATTATGACCTTGCATATCAAAATAGAATATATCCAAAAGGCTCTCTTCTGCTCTAACAATTAGCACGAACAGAAATATCTACAACTTGGCGTTACAGCCGATATATTTTACCAACCAATATGCTTGGGCACAGACCAATGGGAATTAAGACCACGACAAATCAGAATAGACATTCATAAACACCCCCACAGAATATCATGTTAGATGATCCTACCAGGTAAAAGAAACTGTCCTATTCTAGCTCCACCTTTGGCTCATTATCTGCTTTCATTTTTAGAAAAGAAAAAGAACAAAGAATAGAAAACACCATACATCAGATTGTAAATGGTGAAGGGTGAAGTGGGTAGTTCTCAGAGCATCTTTGTGCCATGAGTCCCATTAATTCAAAAATTTCTCTGGGAGGCACTCATTCTCCACTACAGCTCCTAGAAGACCACTTCTAAGAAAAATCATTCAGTCAGTATTGTTGTCTCACTGCAAAATGGGACAGACACATCAGCCGAAGTCAGAGTCCCTAGAGTTATGTTTCCTAGTAGGGATTTGGATTCAGAACTACTCGTTACTACAGCCCTCTATTTGCAAAGATGGACATGAACTGAGTAGGAAAGCCAGACCTGGAGCTCATTCACCACCATCTCTCTGTTAGGCTAGACAAGCAAAGATGGCTAAACGAATTAGAGGAGAATGTTCATGGCCAAAGTAGTTCGGGAAAGGGATGGGAAGTTGGGGGGAGTTTCCCAAGTGAGGACTAGCAGGCATTACTAGCACATAGTAAAGGCAAGGCATTTATAACATGGGAATACAGAATATATGCCCAGATCTCAACTTGAACCAAACTGCCCATTGCTAGAGTTAATATGGGTCTGGACCCTCAAGGTGACCTGGTGGGACTCCAAAAGGCTATGTTGTAGGAGGGAAAAAGAATTTCTGAGAAGAGAAATAATCACAAGATGAAACAGAGATGAGCATAACTAATTTTACTTAAGGGCAAGCCATAATCAGAGGGGAAGAATGAATAGAGATAAAGTATTCTATCACCCTTGTTGAATTAAAAGAAAACATGGATTATAAAATATTAATAGGAAAAAAATCGAATACACTTACTCTAGTATTAAGATGAATATCCAAATGTGAATTTAAAAATTAAAATCTATTCATTATGATATGTTTTCTGGAGAGTAACAGAAGAGGAGGCAAATACTAGAGCTATTATTTAAAACAAATAAAAACTAACTGACCATGATATTTTTGGTTTATTTAAATGTCAACAATAATATTAATGATATCATTTAAGCACTGAGCAGAATGAGCCCCAGGAAATTAGTTTGGGCATTTGCCCAGAAAACAAAAACAGTATGCATTTGTTAGACATCTTACCTAGAAATTCATGTATTTGGAAATGTTCCTAGATAATAATACAATTTTAAAGATGAGATATATGTATTAGTCACTGCTACTGTAGCAGGAAAGTGTTTCATTTCAATATTTTAATTAGAGCATATTCTGGACATTCCATCCTCCATTCAAATTTAACTAACACAAGTACTGAAATAAATATTTTATAGATTTCCCTAATATTCATTAATTAATATTTCACTAATAATTACAGTAACATTCATTTTTCCAGATTCACATATAAAATTAATTTGTAAGTCACAGTGGAATGTTGCTAGATTTTCTACAATGATGTACAATAAAGAGAAATACACCTTGTGATAAAGCAAATAAAAATAGTTATTACTATATTAAGAAAACTGAAATTGTTAGTTTTACCTCACCTGATATGAAATAATACATAAGTGCTTTAAAAGTTATTATCCTTTCTTAATGACTTCTTTAGAAAAAATCTATTTCAAATAAATGACTTAAATACTAATTTAACTTAATTTATCACAAGCTAGTTTTCCTTATTTTAGCTTTATGATATCTACATTGATGACACTGAATTCATAGCTAAGTCCAAAAGACTTCTTTGGTCTTGTCGTAAGACCATCTGATCGGGTTCTTTTCTCAAAACCATATAATTAGTTGAAATACTTATACCCATGACAGAACAAGGGTCAAATGAGAGTTCTTAGTACCTGACACTGGTCTAATCATAGGCTGGCAGGCAGACTATGGAGAACACAGAGAAAATGCCAGGAGCTTAGGGAAACTTTATTTTGTCATTGCTTCTCTTACAAATCTCTAGAGGAGACATTTCATAAGATTCCCACTTCTATTTTTTCTGAAGCAACTGCAAACTGTTCTGAGAGGGCTGAGGACTGGGCAGCAAATTCAAGGAGATAAGATATAGGTCAACTTAATTTGAAGAGAGATTTTCCAAGGACTCACTTTGAGTTGATATGAAAAGTTCTAATCATATATTTGCAAACTTCCAGAATAATATAGTCTGCTTTAATCATCAGTCTCTTTTAATTTCAAATTACATATTCAATAACATAACTGCAAGTCATTTATTTTTTGTATATATATATATTATTGTATATATATATACATATATACAAATATATATATACAAATATATATACATATATAAGGCAAAGATGTGTATATATATATACATATATATATACCCCAAGGTTCTCCCACCACCATGTCACCTGTGGGCCTTCCTCTTGAATCTCTTGTGCATATCAACTATTTAAAGTAAAGGCCAGTTCTAAGCAGAAGAGACAAATTTGAATTATTACTTCTCCATGCCATCATGTCTCTTAACAAAGTATCTGCCTACCCCACTGAACACAATAAATACCACAAATATTTTCCATTTCAACAATATGCAAAACTTGATGAATACGATAAAATTACAAAGGTGAACATCAATTTTGCCCTGAGGAAGATATCTAATACACCTTTTCCCATGTGGTCCTCTACCTTACACTGTCATCACCTTAGAGTATTCATCCTTCTCTCCTGCATCCTATTAAGGAATCATGACACCATGCTGTCTAGGAAACAGGCAGAGATCTAGGTGCTGGACATCCCTTAAATACCATACTTTCTCATTGTTTGTCCAGTTTTCTTGGTACCATACATGGTTACAGAGTTCCTGAGGCTTGGGAGCTTGTAGATCATCTTTCCCCAAAACAATAAAAGAGACACACTCTCTTGATAGAACTCCAGTCCCCACATCTATTCTCTAGTTCCTTTCATTTCAGCCTATCTAGAAACCTAACCATAAAAATCAGCTCCTCAGTCTCTGCTGTGTCATCTCCAAAGCTGGCCATTTTGTATAAGATTTAAACACACAGTATTAAACTCCCCTGACCCTTTAACCTCTAATGATGATCTAGAACTTCCATGCCTATACTGAATCCTCAGAGCACCAATATTATCTCCCACATAATTAAATTCCAAGGTCTATCTAGTGGCCCAAAAACACTGTGGCAATATTTACTAAACCATGGAAGTTTTTAGACTGCTGCTTGTCCCAGCAGCTAACACAGAGTCTCTCACATGAGAGGTGTTTGATAAATGTTGAAATGAATTCATACAACTGAAACTATAGTGTAAGGAATGGGAAATTCGTGAGCATGCAGGACTGTATGTTACCTGACTCACTGAAACTCTAACCAGTATATTGTAGAATCAGGTCACAGTACATATTAACTAATATTGCTTGTAGATTGCAGTCTTCTGTTTACTTTACAAGAGGATGACCTAGTTTCTTTTTAATATAAGTCAGTCATATTTTAAATGTAAGAAAAAAGCTCTTCTGTAGAGGGCACAGTTGGGGGAGAAGGTAAGCTGCTCCCCTCCAGGGGAAGCTGGAGCAACCTGGCTACCACCATGCGACCCAGGGCTCTGCCCCTTCCTTCTATAGGTTGAGGAGGTGGGGGCTGGAAAACTGCCCAGGGCTGGGGAGGGATCCCTCTCTGGTTCATCCCCATCTCAGTTATTCCTCAGCTTGAACAAGAAAAACAACAACCCAGATACAGATAAACTGGAAGAGACAGAGAAATAAAGGCCCTGAACACACCCATCACTTGCCCACAAAGAGCATGGCCGGAACTCCAAGACACAAGATGGTTGTGGACAAGAGTGAAGACATAAAACCAAGTAACACCAACAACATTTCTGATACTGGGGCTAATCCCCACCCACAGACACTTTTAACGTGAGCAAGGAGCTCCCCCATCTCAACAGGGGAGCAAAACCACAAAGAAGTACCAGTGGCCCACAGAGAACTATGAACCAAAAGAGAGGAGTAAGTCATACCAACCACTGGCTGAGGTCTGTCCCTACTGGGGAGCCATGGCCAACAGCTGGGAATTGGTTTCCCAAAACCAGTTACCAAAGCTACAAGGCCAAAAAAGCAGCACCAAAGAACAAATGGAATGAATGGATGAAACAACCAATAAAAATAAGGAGAAACTAAAACCAGAGATAATAAAGGTTCTGAGAAAAAGAGACTGCCTTTTTCATCACAGGAAATTCCACAACAAAGAAACAGGGAGAGCACTCCACACACCAGACCTACAGGAAGTTCACTGACATGCTCACCTGCCCTAAAGTTATTCATGGACATCTGATCAGCCTGGTCTGTAGTCCCGCAGGAATGTGGGACTTCACCCAAAGGACACTGCTTCAGAAAGAACACAAAGAGAAAAACGGGCCAATCTTCAACCAACAACTGATGATGAAAAAGGAACTGGAGTCATCAGAGGGGAGACCAGGAGAAGGGGAGGAGGAAGGATGGAGGAGGACCATGCCTATAAACACGAACTATGTACGCAAACAATAAGAAAAATAAAAATAAATAATAAAAAAATAAAAAGAAACTGGGTATTTAAAAATAAAAAGTATTATTGCAAAAATTCTCTAATTTTTACTTGGCTATTACGTGGTTTTCTATGTGTTAATGTATAACACCAGATACATCAGATTAGCCCTATGCAGAACAAAGGTATTCTCAATTTCCTTGGCCCTGCAGAGCTTCCAAAGCACAAAACACCTTCAGAAAGTCTCAGAAAATATGTTGCTTTAGAACTGAATGTGAAAACATTATGCTGAGTATAAACCAGAAAATATAATTAATGAATCTGGCTCCTGGTGGTAAATGGGATATACTGAAGAGAAATCAATGATTAATTCCATAAGCTTATCCTTGATGTTGCCCAAATTGATTTGCCTTGCATGAAAATGAAATATCACTAAGCTGCAATCAGTTTGTTTGTTAAAATCCTAGCAAAACAACATAGGACGTTGCAGTGGGTTAGAAAAGTAAATAATACAATATAGTTATCACTTAATCCATATGTAAGACTGATACTGTATATATATGTACATACATAATCCACAGTTTCTTACTTATACATCAACCATAAGCAACAATGACCAACCCAGACGGCATTGTGTATGTGCTCTTTTGCCCACAAAAAAAAGTTTAAGACCCAGAACTGAACATAATAGAGCAATAGCTTGCAAAAATGCTATACATATAATTCTGAGTTTCTAAAAGATATTAATAAAAGAAATCCCCTCATCCTTTCATTCAACATAATCTTTTGGAAGTCTCCTAACTTAGTCTAAAGACATTTATACAGGAATTACACCAATGTATTGTCTTAGATAGGGAAAAGAGAGGACCAGAATTTTTAATTCTGTCATCTTTATAACTATCACTAACACAGAAACTAATAAATAATCTATAACTGGGTAAGTTATTTGAGGTAAAATAATGGGATTAATGAGTTTTTCCTGCAAGGAAAATGGTTGGTGCAGCTAAATGGAAGGAAATTAAGGACCTTAAACAGAAATTAGAAAAGGAAAAGATAAAATTCTTTTTTAGATGTTTTATTATGCTTTTATTCAAAAAATTATACATACTTTTAGAGAATTTGGAAAATATAGAAAGCTATATAATAAACTATCACCCCAAATCCTAACCTCAGAGTCACTGTTACCATTATAGTGTTTTATTCCCTTTCTCTGTGTGTATTATCCTGTTTCTACAAAAGATTAAGTTCTTACATTTGGGAAATTGCAAATTCTTGGCCCACAGAAATGACATCTGCAATACAAAAATAACTTTCCATATTAAGACTGATTGAACAGCAATGTTCATCTATCATGTCAATGAACAAAGAAATTTATCCAGAAAGTAAGGATACACATATTTATATGTAATATATAAAAACTACTATAAACTAATTCTTTTGCAAACTACTCAAAATGTGAAACTAAGAAACCTGACTAAAACAGCCAACTTTCTGCATGTGTAACTTAATGTAAACCATACTTTTATAGAATAGTTTCCACAAAAAGTTATACTACTGTTATAGCAGAAAAAAAAAATTTGACACAGGAAACCATTAGTGTATATGATCACTGATAAGGTTAAATTTATATTTTAAAATGATGACTCTGACTGCAATGTGTGTAAAAGATTACATTGATGTCAAATGAAAAATGCCTGGATATGTATTGAAGCTGTTATTAATTGTGGCTCTAAAGAAGAGATGGTGTCAGCTTAGGTAGGACAGCATTGGAAAATATGAAGAGAGAAGGATCCATCAAATAACCGTAAGGTAAAAATTACAATCTTAATGATAAAATATTTATAGCAGTTAAGGGAAAAAAAGAAAATTCAGAACTGGATGAATGCTGACTTTCATAGCAATAAAATCCACAGGGGAACTCTGACATGGCGAGCAGATGATTTCAATTTTGAACACTTTGTATATAAAGTAAGATCCAATATACACTCTTATGTTCACTGAAGCAGTATTTACAATAACCAAGCTATAGAAAATAAAATGGCTGTCCAATGACACAGCAGCATATTAAAAAGATATGATATAGCTATGTGGTGGAATATTACTTGGCTATGGAAAATAAAGTCTTGCTATTTGTAACAACATGGACAGAATTAGAGAGCACTGTGCTGAGTGAAATAAGTCAGAATGAGAAAGACAAAATTTAAGTGGCTTCACATATATGTGGAATAAAGAAAAATTAAACAAATTGACAGAACTAAACCACTAGAAAAATGACTACAAGCCTGAGACTACTAGTGGGTGATGGCGAGTGGGCTTGGGAACAAAGGGAAATAGAGTCCAATGCTCTATGGTAAAGGACTCTGGGTGCAAAATTCATTCTCCTTTCCTCTTCTCACAGTTAGACTCTATTTCCCATTTGTGGTGCAGTGACACGCAACTAAAGAGGTGTGAGTCTATTCCTCTAAGTCTTATACAATGTTGTAAACCAATGTTACTATAACAAAAATAAAAATGAACTGGGATTATAAAGAAAACAGTAGATAGGTCTAAAGTCCAGAGGACAAATATGGGCTGAATACTTAAGCTCGTCTTTGGTAGATAACTAACAACTGATATCAGAGACATGGAAAGTTCAGACAGAAAAAGGAAAAGAGGATCTGGAACCAAGTTTAAAGAACTCTCAATGTTTAATGGTACAATGGAAGTTGAAAGGGAGACAGAGAAGGAGATTGGAAACCAGAGATTGTTATATAGTTCACATTAAGAGATATTGGCAAGCTTTCACTGATTACCTGGAAGTTGGAAAAGATTTAGAAAATCATACATTAATCCTCTGAGATTGGATTTCTTCAAAATTAAAACCCTTTACCAATAAATGTGATCTTGGATTAGATGAGATAAAATGTCTTATGAATAATAAAAGCAGGCACATATTACAATTATAATGTAGATGCAACATATTTTTAAAAGATTACAAAAAGAAATGATTTTGGCTATGGCACAGTAGCCTTTAATCAGAGAGTGGCAGAGTCAGCAAAATCCATTCCCTCCTCCCTCTTCTCACAGCTAGAGTCTATTTCCCATATACAGACATGTGACTATAAGGCAAGTAGAAGCAATGCATGCCACTTATGAGAATGCTCATCTGAAATGTCTCTGGCTTACTCATGGAGAGAAGAATTAAGTGACCAATGCATAAAAAGAAATGTAAGCGCTTGAATGACTAGGTGGAAAGTAGTTCACCAACCAGAATTATCAACTGACTTCATGTGAATGAGAAAGAATTTCAATTATTTTAGTCACTGGAATTTGGGGGCGGGGAGTTAATGTGTTTTTGCAGTTAGTATTTATTACTCTGGCACAAGGAAGACTGGCTACCTTAGAAGCTTCTCAGATGGGCAGCATTTATCCCACAGCCCACAAACATCTTTCATCCCTATTCATTTAGTAGTGAATCATTTTGGAATAACATAGACAGAATATTCACAGGCAAAGGGCAGTTAATTTGCTATTAAGCATTTCCTTAACGCTGAATGGGTCAGATAATTCAAGTACGTTTTTTCCCTGGCAAATGATACACTTTTTAAAGTAAATTATAACCAAACTACACTTTTACCAGAATTGGAAATCAAGGTTCCATTCATTCTTTTGACTGACATTCATTAAAAAAAAACAAGCTAATTTTATGATCAATATTGATTTTAGTGCTTAAAATTGTAATTAAGCAAAATGTAAATTGAAAAAGAAACTCCAGATTTTAAAATATATGCTCTTTGACTGGAGAGGCATGAGAATTCATTAAATATGGATGTTTATATAACAAATGCAATTGCTCATGTGGTAGTTTGGCAAAGATGTTAAGGAATCTTTAGAGGAAACCTGTCATGAATATAGCAGATGCTTAATCAAAATATCCTTCTTACGTCTTTGGAGACAGGAAGAAAGGGACACAGATACAGTGCTGAAACCTGGGAAGTTCAATAGTTAGAGGACAGAAAAGTAGAAATTGTGCATGCATGAAAGAAAGTCTTACATGACTGACACTTTCTCTGGGCTTGCACTGTTTTTCAGGCTTAATTTCAGAATCTTATCAGCAATATGACTATTGTAAATTGATTTGCATTTTTCTTTCATTCAGAACCAACAACACAATTTACAAGGTTCATCTGTGAATGTGTGGCACCCTACGAGAATGCACTTTGCACAGCCATGAAGCTGATTCTGGCCTCAAAAAGAAAAATTGCAAAATATCAACAGAAGGTGAATAGTTCAAGTTTGATGCATGAAAATATTTGGTGTGGCTGATACAGTTTCTGTATTAACTATAGCCATCAATATTGTTCTGTAAAGACTCTGGAATTATTATAAGATCTCTGGTTTTTTGGATTTTCTTATTATCATATAATTAAAAATATGACTAGAAAAACAGATCTCTAATGCAAAGCAATGCATTATCCTTTTCTGCCCTAAACTCAGACTTCATACAGCACGAAGGTGTTCACTGCTGATTGAAATGTATTCATACTTGAAAGATTACCAAATATTGGCAGGCTTATGGTGTAACAGTACCCTGGTGAGAGCAAAGCTATTGAAAGTTTTAAGACATGAACAAATGTTCTATAATGCAAAAGGAGATGACACAATAACCAGGACGTGGGAATCACTGGAGGTTATTTGGAAAATATTCTTTGGATGACTATTTTGTAAGATGTTGACAATAGAAGTTATACCTAGGAGAAGAGCTACATGAGAAATCTCTGTACCTGCCACTCAATTTTGATATAAACCAAAACTATTCTAAATATAAAATCTATTTTAAAAACATTTCTTTAAGATTCTTATTCAGGAGTAGAATATATATATATACCATGTTGGATTTTGGAAACATTTGGATAATTCCTTCTCTCATTATTAAAAAAAAATGGTAAATTTAACTCTAAGGACCTTTCAATATCAAATATCAGATATATTAGAATATCAGATATATATTAGAATGTCAAAACCCATATTCTAAAAAAATCACAATAATCTGGTGGGTTTAAGTGGGAATTAAAGGAAATCAGCCAACCATGCAATTGCACTCATTCATTTATGCAGTAGGCATTTGCTTGGGATTCATAGCATGCCATAGAGAAACCTACTGGTGGAATAAAATTGGCTATTCAAAAACAGATTTTAGTCATATTATAAGTAATATAAATATGTCAAAGCCACAAATTTTAGTACTCAACAGTTCACTACATGTTACATTTAAAACATTATTCAAGTGAATTTAACTTCATAATTAACAAAAGCACTAATAAAGGAAAGACACTTTGAGACATATCTGTGTTGTCTAAATGAAGTGGGAAAGGATTATGTACTTTATTCCAAATGATAATGTCTTGCATTCTCTCTTTCTTGAGGTGTGTTTGAATTCCACCAAAGACTAACCAAAAATCTAGTTTCTGATGTGTCTACATAAACAAGACATGATTTAATAATGAATATAGTCTGCAAACGAGTAGTTTGTGTTATTTTGTCACTAGTGAAAATGTAAAATATTTTCTTATCTCATTAGGATTTTTGTAAACATCTTTAAATAAAGTGTGGTAGATATTAGACTTAATAGAAGTTGCTATTTAATGCATTTATAAACATGAATATATATGAATATACCAAAATTTTGTTTTATATTTTGGTTATTTATTTTAATAGTATTGGTTTCCTTTTTAATCCTGTACTTTAATGTTTTTAAAACATTATGTTGAGAAGGTATTCACTGACTTGTCCAGGCTTTCAAAGAAATCTGGGTCACGCAAATAAACAAAAAAGTAAACTCTTGTTGATGAAACTCTCAAGCACTGAAAGATTGATAACTGATTTTCAAACACTTAGCCTTTCTGACTTTTCTGAACAACTCCAATCAAGCATGCCCCCAAGTATGTCCCATAAAACACTACTGACACATACACACACGGACATGCACACATACACAAACACACTTCTTTGCTCAAAAGTAGGTGGAATGATAAATACCAGAAGCAGTAAGAAGGAGAAAGAGAATAAGTAGCTGGAGAGAGAAGGAAAGTTAAAATAATTTCTATGCACTAAAACCTCTGAATCTTAGGAAGGAAGTAAAGGAGGAATGGAAGAAAGAAATCACTCAAGAGAGTGGTGAGATAGTCAGTGACTGTAGGACCAAGATCCCCTATCTCAGATGGGTTTGAGGTTGACTGTAGAATTTAAGCTGTCTGGGTGAATGAAGATTATTTCAGGACACTGGGACAGCATGTTTAATTCAAGACTCCACGTGTCATCTCAATATTCAGTGTACATTAGCACATTAAAATTTGAAAAGTAATTTCCCAAAGTCACCTGTTGAATTTGCTTACCAGTTCACCTTTGTCAAGCTTTTCGACCACAGACACTCCCTCCTGTTAATATTCTAAGAACTATTTTTCTGCCAATTACATTCTAGGAAATTCCTCCTTTCTCAGTGAGCAGACATTCCACAGGTGCTCTGGTTACTTTTTTTTTTTTTTTTTTTTTACCAGAAATGGTGTATTTTATTATTGAACTTCATATAAATTGGATGATACAGTGTAGATTTTTTGTTATCATTTTAAAAATTTTATTTATAAGTAAATTTCACATCTTTGCAATCCCAGGGATTTACCCCCCTCCCCTGATTACTTTCTTATCTGAGCAATAACATTTCTATTAATGTTGAATCTCTTCCTCTCACAGAAAGACTGGATTTAGGAGCTGGCAACGGTGGCTCGTGCCTGTAAGCTTTAGCCTATGAAGTGGCTGGGGCTAGGGATCACAGTTCGAGTCCCCGTCGGGCTAACAGTGTGAGATCTAGTTCCAAAATATAGCTGGGCGTGGTGGTGCGCGCCTGTAATCCCAGCTTCCTGGGAACCTGAGGCGGGGGATGGCTTGAGTCCATGGTACCTCGGAAAACATGAGCCTGCGGTTCCACAGGCAAAAATAGCAAAACCTAGTCTCAAAAAAAAAAAAAAAGACTGAATTTGAAGGATGTTAGATTATCACACTGCTGATTGATATAGTTCTTGCAACTAATTACCTTTTCCTTTTCCATAAAATTTCTTCTATAGAAAGTATTTCTCATTTTGGCTTTTTACTTTTTTTTCTTAAGCCTAAGGGACTTACATATACTTCCTATTTGATTTTTTTCTTTTTTTATTTTTTTCTGGCCCATCTGTTTACTTTGGGGTAAAAAGAAATAGTTTTCTCCTATTCAACTTTAAATATTATCTACAAAATTGATTAGCATTGATCTTTGTCTTGAAAATGTTGAGCATAACAACCACGGAAAGAACACCATGACACAGCATGAACTAATCAGTGCTTTGGAATTATGCTTATTTAGCCCGTCTCATATTTATATAATTTCATATGACTACTTTTAAATGTTCTTTTACATTTAGTTTGTTTCTTTCCTTATAATTGCATAGCTACAGTTTTCATGATTCTATTTTTCTCTTTTGCAGAATTGTCCATACGTATTCTAAAAAATATCTCTCCTGTCGAAAACACTCAGGCAGATATAGACATATTTTTAAGTTTGAATCATCAATCATACTGTTCTTTGAAATGAACACTCCACTTTCTCATTGAACTTGAGTGCCTGTGCATCCTCAAAGATGTATTTCCAAATTTCCTGTAAATGTAGCCAAACTTCACAAAATCACATGATGTCTCTCTACAGCTAAGATCTAAACCACAATAACTACTATTAGTGGTAGGAAAATGTATTAGTACTTCAGTGCTATATATAGCTTCTTTCAATTATTAGTCATCACTGTATGCTGGCATCTACATTCATGATGCTATTTTTCTTTCTATTATTTTTTATTTAGAAATCTATTTTCTCTGACGTAAGTATAAAAGCGCCTGTCATTTTCAACTTCCTGTTACCTTGGAGTACCAGCTTTTACCTCATCACTTTAAGTCTATATTTGCTTTTGGAAATTAAATGTATCTTTTATAATAGTAAATGGTTGAGTTTTACTTTTCAATTCAGTATCTTTTATAATAGTAAATGGTTGAGTTTTACTTTTCAATTCATTCTGTCACTTTGTCTTTTGATTGGTGAATTCAGCCCATTTACATTTCGGAAGATTATTGACATACATGAAGACTCTTCATTCATTTTGTTGTTAGTTTCCAGTACAATCTACTTCCTTGTTCAATTTTGTTCATTTTTTTCAATTTAGATCGTAGTATTAGTCCTAATATTTCCTATAGGGTAAGTCCAGTGCTGACAATTTACTTCTGCTCTTGTGCGTTGGGTAAAGCTTTTATTTTTCCCTCAGATCTAAAAGTGGGTCTTGTAGGATATTGTATTCTTGACTGGAAGTTTTTATCTTTGAGTATTTTGAATATGTAGTTCAAATCTCCCAGCCTTTTTGCTGTCTGAAGTCTGATGAGGGATTGATAGCATCACCTTTATAACTTGTCTTTATTCCCCTCACTGCCTTCAATATTCTTTGTAGGTTCACTACTGTGTGTCTTGCTCTAGGTCTCATTGTCTACATGTAACCATGTTTTCTTTTTAACTTATTGGACTTGAATATTTTGTTCCTATTTCAAGTTTGGAAATTTTTCCACTACGTTTCTTTGAAAAAACTTTCTGTTCCCTTCTCTCTCTTTCTTCTGTCTCCTTCTGAAATACCTATAATACCATGTTGCCTTTCCTAATGAAATCAAATAAGTCTCTTCTTATTTTTAATACATCTTATCTCTCTTTTCTCCCATCTGAGTTTTTGCTCTTTTCTTAGAGGCACTGATTTGATCTTCCATTTAACCTATCCTGCTTCCTTATCTTTCTCTAGAGTTTTTAATCATGCTATTGAGTACTTTATATCCTGAGTCTCTGCAATTTTCTTACATAAAACTTCAATTTACACCTTCTGTTCATTCATTTTATTTGAGCTCATTAAATTGTTCTTCTGGGTTTTACTGAGCCTCTTTGATTAGCCTTTCTGAGTTTTCTTGTGTCATTTTATTTTACCTTTTTGTGTTTTCTTCTATCTCTTTGAGTTTATTTAATACAGCAATTGTAAATCCTCTTCTCTGATAGGGAAATATACCTTCCGTTTCTTTCTTTGTAGTTGGATTCTGGAAAATAGTTCTCTCCTTGTGATGTCATAGTCCCTTGAAGTCTCAAGTTTCAAATGTCATAGCAGTAGCTTACAGGGTTGACTCCATTCATTTTTCCTGTTGTTTTCTGTCTTCTTGGATCAAGGATATGTTCCTCTAAATTATTCCTGAGCTCCCATCCCCAGGACATCTGGTTGACCCTACAGTCCTATCCTTTTTTCCTGGTACCAAATCTCAGCCAGCATGAGTTTCTCTCCATACCTCCCTGCCCAATGAAGTATAATCTCCTCTGTGTCCCCTCTAGTGCAGTTTGTCTTGCTTTCTGATATGCACGGGGTGTTTCTCACCTCAAGTCATGGAATCCTCTCAGTTTATGACCTTCTGGTCAATTATTAAGTGACCTTTTGGAAGAGAAGCATGTACCCATCTCCATTGCCATCTTAGTACCACACTTTTGCTTCTAATGGATTAATAAATTTGTGTTGGGATGGTGAAATTGTGCCATTTAGGGCTTTTATTATTGAAAGCAGCATTGTATTTTGATTCAGTCATTTTTATAAATTAGCACTCTATTTTAGAACATCTATGCTCACTTGAGTATTTGCGGTGAGACTTTGAAAACTCTGAATATTTGTGGATCAAGACAGTTGTCCCTAGTGGTAGAAGTTTAAAAATTCAAAATGACAAAGTTGTTATACAGTCCTGCAATTTCTTCATGATGTTTATTTCCTTAAATAGGAAATTAAGTTTAGCTAAAGAATTTCCTAAATAGACCAATTCATTAAAGATAATTGAAATTTGGGTTTATGATATGAAGAATTAATCACAAAATAGAAAGGCTATATATAGTCACCAAGTTTTTCCCAAAATATATGAAAGAAATAGTAAACCAATGATTAAGTGCAATTTATAACATTTTAATGTATAAAATTCCATATTCCTAATGGGAAGCAGTATACATTAGTCATACACAAGGATTTTGATAAAAATTCCTTAAATAGTAACATAATTTTCAAAGGATACAAGCAATCAGGTAAATTTAAATTTAAACAGTGACTACTGTAACTTCCACTATAAAATTTCCGTGCCAGACTTACTGCTACAAAAATTCATGTAATTCACAAAATCCAAAAAAACCCATGGAAGAATAAATCAATATAGTTGCTATGCATGCAAGCATGTGGGTAGTGGTGGGAGGAGAAAGGGGGAAATAGGCTACTAGTTGGAAAGCTATACATTATTTAGGTTTACCATGATCATTTTTCTCAAATTTCAAAAGATTGAAATGTTCCAAGGAAAAAATTCTAATTATTCTTTCTAGGATATTTAATGCATTTAAACACATTTATATGACTATTATCATGCAAGATACAAGAATCTGCATCCAATAAATTGAAAAACACCCAGAAAACTGCATGTATCATGTGTATAAAAAATAGAAATGTCAATATTTTCATAGTATTTACTCACTAACAATATTGATATACTTTGCCTTTTAATGATAACTGCTCTTTGCTATGTAACCATATTTCACCTATTTTTGTCTTTATCTTCTATGTAATTTATAGATGATTCCATTTTTGTCCCTGTGAGTTATAATATAAATATTTTGTAAGTTCTTACAAGAAGTAATTTTTCATTGACCATAGATCATTAGATTCATCTTAAATCTAAATACATATTATATTCTATGAGCTATTGCTAGTGTTCTAACAATACCGAATCACTTAAATATTCCATGATCGAATAATTTTGCAAAACATGAGTTCTGAAATAATTCTTCCAATAATTTACATGGTACATTACAGAGTGAGAACTTAATAATTGAATATTTTTTTATCCTGGAAGTGACTTTGTTATAGTCTCCTCATTCTACTAAAATTGAGGACCTACCATGTTAGGTGACTGTTTATTCAGTTTATTTAATAAGATGGAGTAACTAAGGTTCTAATTCCCATTCTGTGCTCTTCTCCCTGGCCTTTTACTTCCTCATGTCATAGAGATAAAATAAAAAGAAGAAAAAGACTGTGGCCTCCCTGAACAAAGGAGTTGGCTAAGAGTTGTACTGCAGAATCAAAAGATTTACTGAAATGTTCTTGCTATGCAACCAAAGTGTTTAAAACACATGAAACTCCACCAATAATCATTTATGCATAAGAGCCATGAGGACTATGAAATACACCCAAAAGTTTCATGGTAGAGCTTAATAATGAATGGGGTTGTGGGTACTCAACAAAACTTAGTGCGTTACTCAGTTTGAGAAAAAGTAAATTAAACTTGAACTTTGAAAATAGTTTAAAACTTAGTGAACTCGGGGGTTTCTGGCTGTAAGAAAGAAAGAAAATACCCTCTCTTGCAGGCTTAAGTTATAAGGGAGAACTTATTAAAAAGTCATAATAATATTTTATAGAATTCATAGCTAGGGGTGCAGCAAAGTCTTCTATGGAACTAGAACACAACTAGAAATTTGTAAAAAAAAAAATCAAAGCAGCTACACTTTGTCTATTTTACCTTGGAGATGTCCCTGGGATATCAGTGTCACTCTTCTCCCATCCTGAAAACCAGTCCTTCCATTTCAAGCCCCAGCAAAGAGTATAAATTCACTCTGTCTAAAATCTTAATTCCTCAGAGAGAGAAACTTTTCTTTCACCTTGAATGACAGTGGTGGCAGGATCCCTTGCTCCCCACAGTAGCAACTATGGAAATAGACCCTCTGGAATTATCATTGGGAAAATCTCTAAAACATCACAATAGGTACAGAACAAAATACTGGCAAAGGAATCATCTGGCTTTTGTAGTGCTGGACATAATTAGAAAAAGGGCAACAGAAGGAGTAAAAATGCATAAAAAATAAATTGAGAAAGTAGGAAGGAAGCATTCACACTAGCCTCTAGAAGGATCACTAATCTTTTCCAGTTCTTGGGAAGGAAGGGAGGAAGACAGGGAGAAAGAAGGAAGAAAGAAAAAAAACTCTTCAAAAATTGTCCATCTACTTTGTATGTGTACTATATATAAATATGATCTATCTTACTTTTCATAAGTCATGTTTTCAGTAGATATTAGAAATATTCTTGTTTTACAAAGAAGGGAACAGATATTCAGAAGGATTAAGGGACTTTTGAGAAATATATTTAAAATAGTTCAGACAAAGTATTGTAATGAGGTCACAGCAGTAAAATAGTGTTATTCAAGGTTTTGTGAAACAGATGAAATTTTAGTCTTCCATATTGGACAGGGTTGGGGCATCAGCAGAAATATCAACATGAGCAAGGGAACTAAAAACAAAAGAAAAGTAGCCTTTACTGGGGAATACTGAGAAGGTAGGTAAGTTCCACAAACAATGTGCAAAGGAAAGTAGCCGTGGGCTATAGGGGTAGAGTCTGATGATAGAGAACTGGTCAGTTGGCTAGTGAGTTATGATAATCCCATGAGCAGCAGAGAATCACTGAATGTGAATAAAGGCATGACACTCATCAGCTCACTGAAATAGGATGAGATTGGGATGGAGGACTTGTGAGGATTGCCCAGCTAAACTAGAGTAAGAATCTGACTTAGAATACTCACCATGAAAATGGAAAAGATGAAAATGTACAAGGAAATTACAAAAGGAGAGTCAATAGATCTTGCATTTGATTGGACAGTCAGTAGAGGATACAGCTAAAAATATAATGTGTTCGATAAATAAGAAATTTTCTCTGTAGCTGGGACTCAGACTCTTTTCTACTCCCTGGGCTTTCTGTTAGCAGGAGGCAAAATTTGATAATATTTCTATACTACAAAATTGGAGCATACTATTTTCACGAACCTTTGTAAAATCTGTTGCATTCTCTGGCATGTTTGTAAATAATGCCACTGTCTGCAGACAGTTTATAGGCAACATGTTTCATATTATTAACAGAAAGACAGCATGAAAATAATATCCTATAACAAATATATAAAGATCATTTTTAAAAGACCATTTATAGAATGGAATATATTTGTTGGGAACTCTTAATAATTTGATACTTTCTCATTGGATGGACATATATTTTGACCCAATACCAGTCTGAACCCTTTCTCATTTATCCGTCTTCAGTATGGAGTGGTTGCCATTCATGTGACACATTAGGAATTTGTTCACATAGGATCCCATATCAGTATTATTTCAATATTAAATGAGAAAAGTTCTATCAAACAGGGTAGGCTGAAGGGTCAGAATTGGGAGAATAAAAGAATAATCAAGAAAGACACAAAATATTCTAATTTCAAAAACATTTTGTTTTTTCTTTTGAGTCAGCAGCAACCCCTGGAATATCACAGCAAAGTTGCTGGGGATCCTCATGGGCCTCTAAAAACCCTGGGTTGCTAACTGGCAGACCCTGAAAGTAGATGCCAAGTCCCCCACTCAGAATCCCAGTGGCAGCTGCCCCTCTCCTGGGGGTAAAGGCAAGACAAGGCTTTTGTACACAATGAAATACAAAAGAAAATGGGAAGGAGGAGTTGGCTGCTGGTCCTGATTCATCATATTTTTAGGAGTACTGAAAAATCTGTTTATTTCCAAATCTCTTCAAGCCACTCTCACCCACTGACTAATGTGCCATTTAACTCCAGAGTTTCTGGCACTACTAAGAGAAATCCTGCATTAAAATGTCCGTTGCTTGGAGAAAGTAAAACATCTCCTCCCATTGCTGAAGAGAAAATGGCTGCCCTTTTGCTGACAGGCAGGGATGTAGGGAATAGGACTTGGTAAGCAGTGATTGCCATGGGGAATAACTTGGGAGTATCATGGAACATGACTCTGGCTATTCTGAATTGCTCACAGCTATTCCATTAAAAAGTTTTTTTCTAGCTTGATTCTAGTCATCAATCATTTTATTCCTTTTCCATGGAGGCTCCTCTTCCAATATTCACAATTGTTCTTCTGTCCTTGTTCTATCCTTCTATCTCAGTTCAAATACTCATTTATCTCTCGTATCCTTTATATATTGCAATAAGTACTCTAAATTTGTGATGTTAAAAAATACTCATTTATCTATTTGGTCATACAAACTTAAATCAATCTTCCTTTCCTCTTTCAGTTTTGGGACTGAATATCTTCACAACTTGTCATACTTCATGATTAGACCATAGAACCTGAGAGAGAGATTTTGCCTTTGTTCAAGTTACATATCACACAGAATCACTACATACTTTGCATATAACAGGTGATCAATAAATACAATCAATGTATTAATGGATCCATTTGAATATCACAGACTTCATAAACAACTGGAATGCTCTCAATATTGAAATAACTAATACATGGGCATGAAAAGCAAAAACAGCTAAAAGTCCTCCCTACCACTCATCCCACCAAAATATACATCTATAGAAGCAATTAATTATTCCACATCATGATGGGCTCTGAAGCAAACATAAATATTCTCAACTAGTTTCTCTTTGGGGATTACAGTTGTTCAATCATGACTCTTTAATAGTAGCATATGTTCTTTCCGGAAACATTATTTAAATGAACTTGGTTTATGCAAGTCCCAGCAGTTACTCCTTATAATTGTACATTGAAATTACTCTCACTCTTGATCTAAAGAAGCTAATATATTTTCTGTGAGAGTGACAAGAGGATCACCACTTATCTCTGAGCCCTGCATGTAGTACACTCAAGAATGACTTCTCCATCCAGGGACTGGAAAGCTGTATGTTTATTAATGAGACCTTGGTACAAAATACCTTCAGTTCCTGATCTCAGGGTGAGTTACATGGAAGAGACTTTAATTACTAAAGTCCTTACCAGTTCTGATTTCCTTCAGGGTCACTGCTGCATCACTTTGTACTGAAATCCTTGGAGTTGTAACTTATTTACAATTGCTTTGCTTTTATGTCAATAACATTGTTAGACCCAACTCAAACTTGTTCCTCTCTGGAGTTTGACAAAACTAGGAGTGGTATTTGGAGAATTTTAGTTTTCATACTTCTTTAAACCTTTCCTGTTGTCCAAAGTACCTAATACGTAGCGCAGTCAGTGCAAGAACATATGGAAAGTGTGAATGATGCTTATATTTTATCAGATGAAATTATTGAGGTCAGAATTTGAGGTATTTGAACATTCAGTTCAGAAAGCGTCAGCATTGTAGAATTAGGGACTGAAAACTCTCATCTGAAGCCTATTTAAATATGCTATAGATAAGGAATCCACTTGCCTTTATTATGAGGTTTATTTCCCTACATATTATCTACCTTTCAGCTATATTATTAAGGAGAAATTGTATTTGTCATTCTTAGCACAAACCTTTGCACCTAACATTTTGCAAATGTGTGTAGTGACTAATCTACTTCTGTATCATATCTTTAAACCAACTCTCACTTATACCTCTGTCTCCCACCCTAACCCCACAGTCTCTTTTCAGGTCCAATCTGCTGGGTGGTATTAGAAATTAGATCAGAAATATTCATTCATGTGACATAATGCCAGGACCAGTCCCTTGGAAAAACTGCAAAGAATATTCATATTATTCATATTGACCCTTTTTCTACCAATTTCAACTAAATACTCATTTATACTCGCTTTAGAAAAGACTGGTCTTTTAGAAAAGACTCTGTAGTATACAAGAGTATACTACACACATATACTCCACTTTTCATATGGTTTTTACATTTTGAAAAAGATTCCAAGGAAAACATGATGCTTGATCCAAAGAAAAAGGGTATAATTAAGCTGTTAGGTTGGACTGATCCTAGAAAACAGTCAGTCCTATCTCTCCATTTCTCTCTCAGCTTCAAGGGTTAAGAAAAGAATGATCATAGTCCCTCTAAGTCTACCCTGCCCTCTACTACCTAAGGAGGAACATGAAGTTCAGGGCCATTATGCGCAAGTAGATCACTCAACACAGCTCCAAATTCCACTCCTCAATAGCCACCATGAACTCCTTGCCTGTAAATTAGCTTTCCCCTAAGAGACCCCATCCTGGCCCCCATGACTATCACAGCTATTTCCTTCTTAGCATTTTCCCTCTAGAATTCTGCCTCACATAGACTCTGGAACATTCCCTTCATCTTGTGGCCTTGCACACTCTGAGAATAAGCCCCACTCTCTTGAGATTCACTTCCTCTGCCACAAAGCTGTCCTGTGCGTGTTCATAGAAAGAGCACTACTTTGCCTTTGTCCAAGGATCAGTCCTGTCTCTCCCTCCATTAACTAGGCCTCCAAGGGTGCTTCCCTGAGGCTAGTGGCTCTCAAGCATTGCACCTTCACTGGTGCCACATCCACTGATCAGGATACTGTCTGGTCACCGCGAGAGTCACCTGCCAAGAACCACATCAGCCTATTTTCTGCTCCATGAAGAAGTCTCCAACCACCCTGGAGCCAATTTTATCCACAGACACTGTCTTCCATATAATGGTGCCTCTTTTCTTGCATGAGGGCTAGGGGCTTCTTGTGTTAACTGAAAGTACAGCACACATTCTCTTTGGGAAAACTGTCCTGTGTGGAATTGTCATCGCCCATCCCCCATCACAAGGATTATCACTAGAAAATATTTCTCAAAATCTCATTTTTTCACTTTTCCATATCAAAATGGAATAGCACAGTAGCTTTCAACATTCTGATTACAGGTACAGTGAAAAAACAAAGACACAATTATAATTCATGTAAGACATAAAACTATACATGTGGCTAAAATTATAAGTAAACCAAAAAAAATCACTTACCTTATGTTCTACTCTGAAATTTTAAATTCTGTTTCACTCTAAAATATACTTGAATCAACACATGGGTTGGACATTTCACTAATGAATTAAGTTTTTTAATATTGCTTAAGAAAAATGTATCGATGGTAGTCCCAAAACTGGAACAATTGGAGTCCTAATAAAAAAGGAACCGCAATCCTCTCAAAAAAGATAATTGTTACTATTTTAACTATCTATGCTTTCTTTCTTTTTCTTTCTCTCTCTTGGTTTGTTTGCTTTTTTTTTTTTTTTGCTTTGTTAAATTACTTTTTCAGTCTTTCATATGCCTACATAGCTTTGGGCTCACATTCCCTCCTTCATAAGTGTATATGCCTCACCCGCCCTCTACCAAACCACCCACACCAATGCCCTATTCATCCTATTCATTCCTTCCCTTCTCTCTTCCTCCTATTCCCTCTAGTAACAGTAATTTTTTCACAAAGTTTTAAAAATTATTGTTGCTGTTCTTTGTCAGTAAAATGATTTTTTATATTCCACAGTAAGTGAAACAATCTGATATCTTCCACTTTCATAATCTATTAACTTTCACTAAAAGCAACAGTACTTATTTTACTGGGTATTTTATTAATTAGTAGTCACCAAATTGAGCTGTCTTCTCCTTTTTACTTCACACTGTAAGTTTCTCCTTCAGATATTGCTACCAGAATAGTCAGTATTCAAGTGTGCCACCATCTAAGCAAGCCGTTAAAAACACAAGAAAGAGCTGTGAAATCTGCTTGAGGACTGTGAGAGGCATACAGCTTTTTCAAAAAAGAATTATATCAGTATCTCCCAAGATCACTGGCAAACTAGGTATTCTCTGTTGAATTGATTATGCTTGGAGGAACTATAAGAAAGACATCTCTGGAATACTTTGAAAGTTGGTGCCTTTTAAAAGGAAACAAATAATTTAAAAGAAAACTTCTTTGCTTGTGTCCTAAAGTTGCTGCTGGCTGTATGTCTCATGGTGCATACCAAGTGCTGGCTCTGAATGGACCACACTGCATTTGTTATCAACAAGAGGAAAAAGAGCAGTGACTTCCAGGTTCATATTTCTAATTTTAATCTCCTAGGGTTAACAGGGAAGGGCAAACTTTCAGAAATATCTTGCTTTCTTAAATTCACTTTTCTTTTTATAAAGATCAAGATAGTGTGTTTTTGTTATCTACTGCTGCATAACAAATGACACCACAATGAAGGGGCTTAAAACAACAAACATTTCTTATCAACTTAAAACAACAATCACTTAAAGTGTCTGAGGATCACTAATGCCAAGAGCAGTTTAACAGGGTTTCTCAAGGCAATCAGGCTGTCTATCAGAGCTGCTTTCTCAAGGCTACAAGGACTGTGGAGACACTTCCACAGTCACTCAACTGGTTGTTGGCAGTCCTCAGTCCTAAACTGACACTAAGCAAGGGCTTCCACGCTTTACTATAGGCTTTCTTACAGGCTGCCAAACTATCTTTTTGATTTGCCAGTGACTTCTCTTGGCATGAGTGATGAGAAGACAAAATAAAAATGGAAACCATAGTCTTCATTAACTTCATCTCCACAGCGACATACCATTGCTCCTCTGTGTTCTATGGGTCACAGCAATGAACTCTGATACTACTGGGGGCCCTGGTTACCAGAGGATCTTTTTAGATATCTTTTTTCTATAATGTGTCAAGAAAATTTGATGTTCAAATAACTACTTTAATGCCCCTCCAACACACAAACACACACACACACACACACACACACACATCAACCAGAAATTTCTAATCTATATTTGAAGGGGAATGGGGAGGTAAGGGCCACAATTCTCCAAGTCTTTACTAAAAACGGTGGATATACTCCCCCACACCCCAGGAGAATGTCTAAATGAAGCTTTACAATTTTGCATGCTGTTTTTTGAAATCTGAAAATTCCCTCAAAAATTTCCAACACTGCCTTTAGCAGTTACTTTCTTCATGTAATGGCTACATACAAAGGTATGTAGGTTGTTGGACATTTATAGCAAAATGTATGTGTAAGTAACAACCAATAGACTTGTAACATCAAATCTTGGTAAATGTTTCCATTTAATAAGATATTCCAAGGGCTTTAAATAGAACGTGGTCACTTTCCAGATCAACCATGAAGATACTCCTTAATGTGAAACACAATATTTGAGAAGTAAAGAAGCATCAGGTACTGATTCTTTCAGGAAAACATAAAGAGAGACAGAGGAATTCTGCTAATGAACAAAAATATAGTCTTGCTCCAGCAGTGTTTGATGATAGGTAAAAGCAGTCTGGTTTTGAAATTGCAGCCAATAAAATTGTGCCAAACTTGATTTTGTGGTAAATCTGTTTCCCTTCTTCCCTTTCTCAGATTTACGTTTTTCAAATTCATCCCTGAACCCTGGTCACTTCCTTCAGTTAAGCACTTGTATTGAATTAATCTTCCTTGTCCTCTAAAAGTAACTTTCAAGCATATTTCTCAAATATTATTTTCCTCAAATATTATTTTCCTCTAATTTTATTTTCTGCAACCATTTAATAAAATACTTTGGGCACAGATAAAGCATATAACAGTTAAGGGTCATATGCCCTTCCTAAGCTTTCCCGTGACATCCTATGTACATCCTGGTATAGCACATAGACGAGAACTAATACTAGTGGTATTTTCCTGTTCCAATTGCTAAGCCATTTGTCTGCATTCCCACCACTATCTATGAGTTCCATCATGGTAGGCTTGCTTCTTTCTTTTTCATGAAGATAGCATCATTGAAGCTCAAGCATATTGTCATGAGCCAAACAATTTACTATACTCATAATTCATACTTCATAATCCTATCTAAATGGTAAATACAAATGTGAATCTTAGAATGGTAGAATAAAATCGAATGAGTTAGTCTACTAACTAGACTAAGTAGAAAAACTTGCCTGTGATATTCCTTAGCTGTGTGAACTGAGTTCAGTCTCAGAGTCTCAGCCCTCTTCTGCAAGTGATTTATCTGATATAAGCATAATAATATGATCATTTTAATGATTTTTGTCAGGATTCAACCAACAATGAATGTAGAAAATATTACATAAATCATAAAATATTGCTTGTTCTATTACTATTAACACTAATAATACTAAGTGATATTGAATAGTTGGTAAAGATGCTATATAATGAGATAATTTTTTTGGCAGTTTTCCAAAAAAAGGTCCCTCAGAGAGAAATGTTTGTTCACTGGCCTGAGTGCCAGAAAGAAAACTCCCAATGGGAAATAAATAGCCATTTTTATTCTGAAGGCTGAATTCTGTGTTCTTTGCCATTATAAAACAGTTATTGATCTTACCAAGTACAGAAGGTACCTTGCAGAAAATGAATATGACAAGGTTCCTTAATATTAGGTTTACATCTAAACAAAGGCTGAAGACTTGGCCTAAATAAGAAAGCTCACACACCTCCAGAGTATGGGCAAGCATTCCTGTCTTTTTCAATTGTATAACCTGAGGGTTGGAAAATCTTTGAATATGTAATAAAAGGCAAGTAGGCAACCTCATGAGTTTGTTATCTCTGTGTTGTAGGCAAAAATACAGGTGAACTCATGGGTCACATTCACAGTCTTTTATCTTAAAAGGGAACTTGGAATGACCCATTTAGATACACTGAAGATGTAGTAACATTGACAAATAAAGACTTATGTTTCTAATGCTAAAACAATAAAAAATGACTTTTTAGTCTTTTACAGTGTGGTGTCAATTGTCAACAATCCACTGTTGACTATGTGATAACTCAGTTATTTAGTAACTGTGTAACTTTTATTCCCTCTAACAAAGTGCAAGTTCCCACCCAATGTGGTTGAGGAGACTCAGTAAATACTTAAACTTGTAGAAGAGAAAAATCTCCAAATATCTCTCTTGAAAGCAAAATATGGTCTGTTTTATTTTGTTACATTAAATAAAACCTGCAAACATCTATACTCATCTGCATTTCAATCATCATGTTTCAGGCAGAGGCTTTAAGACCTAATATTTCACAAGTCATCACAAGTCACATAGGGTGACATTCTGGGACTATATTTGCATGCTTTATATGGTAAGCTCAATATCAGAAGTTGGTGAGTTAATTGAAGTAAATGATAAAAAGTCTTTTAACATTTTATGAAAACATAAAGAAGTAAAAAAAATATGCAGTTCAATAAACGTTCACAATAAATATACCATACAATCAACATCTAGATCAAAAACAGAATTTTATCAGCATTCATGGAGTCCAACATGTATCCTGTTATACTCACTTCCCATATGCTTACTAAGAGTAACTGCTATTCTGATTTCTAGAACCCAAAAATAATTTTGTCTATTTTTGTGCTTTATGTAATCAGATAATAGGCACTCTTTTGTGCCTAGCAACCTATGACTGAAAAAGTCATTATTTTTGAAAACAGTTGAAATTCATTCATTCATATGGTTTGATAAGAATAAGTTGTGTGAATACATTACAATTTAGCATTGATAATTTTTGTGGTATGCTCCATCTTCTGTTAATAATAAACATCACTGCTATCAATATGTCTGTACAGTCTATTGATGAATATCTACATGTAATTCTGTTTCATACATACCTAGGGGTGGAAGTGCTGGGTATATAGTAAATACAAAAGCTAAGCTTTAGCAATTCTGCCAAATAATTTTTCAAAGTGAATGTAACAATATACTCTCAAAGTCAGTGACTGAGTGTTATCATTGCCACACATTTCTACTGACACTAGCTATTGTCTTTTATTTTAGTGGTCTTATTGGGCATCTAGTGGTATGGAATTGTTTTCATTTTCCTTGGTGATTAGAATAAGCACTTTCCGTATATTTTTACTATTGACTATCCTCTGAAGTGCCTCTTCAAGTCTTTGTCTGATCTTCTTATTGAGGTGTTTCTCTTGTTCTTATAGATTTATGATTCTTTGCATTTTCTAGATTCACATCCAGAGTTCTGTATTCTTAAACCATTATTATAAGATATGGCTCCATTATATGAATAAATTTTAAACAGAAACTAACATGTCTGATATTCATTTGATTACCATTTATCAAGCATCTTCATTCTGCTAGACTGTCTGGAAATTATTTCTAACACTTAGCCTTGTTTTAACAAATGATATAATAGATTATAACTGTAGAGTTTCAAAAAGAAGGAGTTTTCTGGTGGTATCTACCCAAGCTCAAAAAATTTCAAAGTACTTTTACTTTTAAAAGTCTGAAAATCAATCCAACCAAATCAAATAGCTCATATAGCTTTGAATTAAAGGGAAAATTAAAGGAAAACCTTCTTATTAGATGTTGTGCTTTGGCCGGCTGTCTCAGTGTGCTGGCTACATTTCACAGCTTCTAGTCAAAGACACAGATCATGAGAGAATGAAGACCTTCTTTGATCAAACTGGCCAATTTACATACCAGAGATACTGAAGAGAGTAAGAAGAGGGAGTAAGGCAAGCAATCCAAGAATTAATGATACAGTCTTTAAAACCACCGAGGAAAGACTCCAGAAAGAACTTTTTGTCTGAAAACTAGATTAGCTATACAAGAGATAACCATTGTTATTATTCCTACTATCTCTTCCTGGGCAATCCTCCTGTTTCTAAGACCATGTAACACACATCACCCACCTTGCTGTTTCAAATTCAATATCCTTTATTAAGCTCTACTCAAGTTCACTTGATGAACATTTCACTAGTACTGAGTAAAGAAAGTATACATACAGCTATCAAATCAAATTAACTCATCCCTTTCATTTTTGACCAAAACCTAAAACTGAAAATATCCTTGATAGCTGAAAAGATATGTCAGTATTCCTGAGAGTTAAGGTCTTCTTACTATCTCTACAGTGAACACCCTCAGAGAAGTCCCAGTGATCTTGAGAGGTCTTGTTCTGTTTTTTTTTTTTTTTCATTCTGCAAACTGGGGATAATAACAGCATTTAGCTCACAAACTGAGTCTGGAAATTCAGTGAATTAGAGATCATTTTATTCCTAGAAGTTTCAGGGTTTTGTTGAAATTTAATTTTACTTAGAACTTATTAAGTGCTATGTGCAGTCTTAAGTGATATGAATCAACACTCATTTCTTCATGTAAAGCCATAAGTCCATAACTTAAAATATGATCAATTCTAAATTCTCACCAATTTAACACAAAATGTTTTAAATCCATTTTGAAATTATGTTTTCTGACTATAAAGCTTTCATTCTAGAAAACATGAAAAATAAAAGTACAGAGAAATGTTTAACAAAATCACATACAATCCTCTAGGTCTCTATTACTATTTTGGCATAATTTTTACTAATTATTTCTATTACATTTTTATAGTAAAAATCACATACTCAGCTTTTTGTACTTTTATAAATTACTTTAAATTCATGTCATCAGCTTCTCTATGTTTAAAATTAAAACTCATAGCAAATTTACTTTCTAATGTTTACATAATAGTGAATAAATGCAATTACTCTTCCCAATTTTAGGCATTTAGGATTTTTTATCCACTTTTGATAAAGGGCATTGAAGACATTTATACAATAAAAGCTAAGTTTTAGTTTTGGAATTTTTTTTCTTGTTATATTGCTAGAATAAAAATATGATTGAAAAAATTCTTTAAAATACACACATATCCAGAATACTTTCAGGTGACCATTTATAGTAATATCTACTGTTTTCATCATCATAAAAATCAGGTATACATTATTTTGTGTATGTTTCACTCATTCATATATGAAAATGTTAATGATTTTCAGTCATTTTTGCTAGCAAGGAGAATATTTTTCAATTATCAGTCAGATAAACTTCCCAATTTCATCTATACATTTATCTATCCAAGTGTTTACTGAGCATCTGCTAAGTGACAGGCACTTTCTAGCCCTAGAGAAAGATCAGTGAACAGGGAAAGAAATTCCCTAAGAAGCTAGTAAGGGAAGGAGTTCATAAACTACTGTGAAATGAGTTAAGCATTAATAAGCAGCACAAGGAAAAGTTAAAAAGGTGAAGTTAGAGAATGTCATTTTAGACAAGTGGTTATGGGAGACTTTTATGAAGCAGAATTTAAGAAAAAATATTTGTAAGTTTTCTGTTCATTTTTTTCTGCATTTATAGACATCTCCTTTCTTAAATTGTGATTCTAAGCAGAATAACAGTCTTCTCAGAGAAGTACCTATTTTGATATTCTGCCCATTTTTTTGACTGGGTTGTTTTCTTCCATTGAGTTGTATGAGTTCTTTGTAGAACTTGGATATCAGTCCTTTGTCAGAAATAAAGTGTGCAAATATTTTCTTCCATTTATTAGGGTGTCTTTTTATTTTAGTAACAGCTTTTCAAAGCTCTTCCATTTGATGGAACTGGAAAGGGTTATGCTAAGTCAAGTAAGTCAGAAGGAGGAAGGCAAAAGTACCAGGTGGTGTTCACTTATATGCAAACTACAGAGAAGTCAAACAAAGTGTCATAAAACTGAGGCAGTAACAAACCCTAGAATTCTGACTGTAGAGCTGAGGCTATCCAAAGAGGAAGGAGAGGGGTCAGGACAAAGTAGGAAGGAGGCTAAATGGACTGTGATGGAGGACTATAGGTATTTAGGTGCAGAGCACAATGTGGTGACAGCATCTGAAGGGGGAGGGCCCATATCTCTAAAATACAAACAACAATGTAGACCAATATTACCAAATAAATAAATCTTAATGTATATTAATGCAAAAAAAAAATAATAAGGCAAAAGACCAAAAAAAAAATCAACATCTGTAGTATTTGGCATTAACAACAAAAAAAAACCAAAAAACAAAAAGCAAAAATTTCTAAAGTTTCCCAGATTGTATTTCCTTTCTTCTCAAAAAACATGATGAGATACACTGGCCATCTAAACCTACAATACTATTTCTTATAAATAAAAAGGTGATATATTATTACATGCATTCCCAGGTAATGTAGAGTCAGATATGTATGTGCATATACATACATATGATCAGATATAGATATACTTTTAGATCTGATCAGATACAGAGATATATATGATCATTTTAGCAATTAGGCTAAGAAAAACTAACTAGTCAAGATAATTTAGTCTTGATGACTTGACTCAGTTTTCTCCTGTATGTCGAAAAAAGAGATGGCCTGGGAACAAACACTATGAAGAAAAAAAAATGAAGAAAAAAAATGGTGCTAATTAATAGCAATAAACTAATAAGGTTATTGTGAGAATTACAGGAATTAATTGTATTGCTGGGTAACTAGTATGTTTTATTTATTCAATAAATATTTTAATATTTTCATATTAGCTTAATTAACATTATACACTACTCAACTGGGCATTATAACCTAAACTTAAGGCTCATCTCTCTCTTGTTTTGGCTTTGGGACCTCAAGAGACAATTAAGTTGTCAAGGGAAATTGATTGTGATTGTGAGTGCCATTGAAATTATAACAATGCATTTAGACTCTAGGAAAAATACAATGGTTACCAGAGGAAGAGGGGATGGGGCAAGCTTTTATTCTAACCATGGGGACAGCAGTAAAACTTTGGTTGCAGAGGTGGTGAGGTGTGCACACTCAGAGAGGTGAAGATGTGTCACTGAAATTCATATAGTTTCGCAAATAAAATAATGAATAACTACAATTTTATTTTTAAAAAGCATATAACTTTTGTACACATAACTGTGTACAAACCTAGTCTACTCTCATGTTTCCTTGTACAAATTAGGGTCATTTAAAATATTAGAGATTAATATCAAATTTAGTAACTTCTCTACCTAGTAGTCCTCTAAAAAAATTGCTGAGAATCAGGAATTGATCAAAGTTGAAGGGATTTTTTTACACCAAAAATATAAATAAAAATAATAAATTCATTAGTAAAAGTGGGAAAATATTTTAGCTACATCATTCATTTATTCAAGTAATTATTGAGTTTATTTTCTCATTAAGCCTTTTACCCTAAACTATCACATCTCATTGCTCCATCTCATGAGAAGTTTCTTTGATCTGAAATGGAAATTTTCAAATCCACTGTCTATTCACTATCTTCAGTATTACAGTCCTATGAACACTTGTGTTTAAAGAGATGGAACAGAAGCCACCAAGAATATTTCTCTCATAAGTGTTCTTCTCTAGCTCTTCACAGCTCTTACTCTTTGTCTCAGTTGTGGGCATTTCCAAACAAAAATTTAAAGCTCCTATACTTTCAGAGAATAGTTTTAAAATATATCTGACACTTTTTAAAATTCTATGAAAACATTGTAAATCTATAAATGAGTCAATAAAAACATTTCAAAGCAGGACCCAGGTAATCTATAAATGAGTCAATAAAAACATTTCAAAGCAGGACCCAGGTAACATTAGCAATCAAAATTCATCACGTAGTGCTTGGCACAAAAGATTTTCTTAATGAATTATCCATTAAGATATCAGGTAAATTAATTGACATGGGTGGACTTTTCTAAAAGAAAGTGGAAGAAGGGAAAAATAGTTAAGTGCCCTGGAAGCTAAAGGAAATCGATAAACATAGAAAAGTGTTCTGCAGTAACTCTCACGACTCTTCCCACTTTCTAGACTTCTTAAAACTTGCTACTTTGTTCTCCAAACATCAGGAACTAACTCTTTTGGGAAAGTGGAGTATACAAGTTGACTTCAGAGTCCATTTGAGCTTTTGAATACTAAGTGGGAATTTTATATTAAATATCAGAATCTGCAGTTTCATATTACAGTAAGTAATCACCCACGTACCCTTCTTTCTCACAGCACACATTTTAAAAGAAACTAAGTGACTGTTAACTATAGTAGTTCAGACTCTATAAAAAAGAAGGGATCTTTTATCACTTTCAGCTGAAAAAAAAAATTCAGGTATAAAGCAATGCCCTTGAAAATGCTATTTCCCACTCCTCAACTGCCCCACCTAATGGCATGAGATATGAACAGCAGCCATTTTCTGGATTTAGTTGAAGAAACCCAACAATTATTGAAATAAAGATGTCTCTACTTTCCTCATCATGTTCCTGCACATCATTCCAAGTCAACAGCTAGCATATATCCCAGGACAAAGCAATTATAGTCTCACCACTAACTAGTTAACAAACAAACAACAACAACAACAAAGAAAACAGGTTAGAATTCAGTGCTGCCACTTGCCAGTTATGAATTCAGGTACTGTGAACTCTATCTTCTTTGTAACTTATCAGTAATGAAATCTTCCTAATTAGATATAAAGGTTTGAAGTGATGCTTACATGAAAGAACAGATGAAAGTGTTTAGCACATTTTATCCTAGTTAGATAACAGGGTGACCAGATAAATTACTACAATCCACTGCCCATACTGTACAGAAGAAGAAATTGAGGTGCAATAAGGTTAGATGCTTTTCTAAATATTGCATGTGTCATTCATGGAGGAATCCATGCCCTTGAGAAAGAGGATCCTCCATTCTACTTGTATCTATCACCTCTGAGCACTCTAGCCCATCATCACTTTCTAACAAGTAAACCCTTGAGTCTTCTACACTTAGCAAGTGAAAAGTCATATTATGCCTTTAGAAGATAAAGGAAAACAAAGTTGGGGAGGAGAATAGTTTTAAATTAGAACATTGAATTAGGACAAAAAAAATCAGAATATATACCAAATAAAGTACTTCACAGTGTTGCCAACAGAATTTCAGTGAAACAGATTTACTCAGCATAACCCATATTGGCAGATTATCATACTGTGTAAATTAATAATGCTTTCCAGAGCTTGGAGTAATAATTGAAATTAACAATTGCTCTTTGAAAGTTTCTCATTATCCTTCCATATCAGCTTAGAGTTAGCCTTTTTGTATCTCAGCAGCTGAATTTGATGAAATTCCATTATATCTCTAAGGACCTAGCTGAAGTCCATTATTGGGTTTTCCTTCGCTTTGAGTCATTTGCTTTGTAGTTGTATTATTTGGTTTGTTCTGGGTTTGTGTGTGTGTGTGTGTGTGTGTGTGTTTTAATCCTTGTAGTAATAGTTAAACTACAGATTGTCCTGAATTCTTCTTTCAAGTATGTGATACAAATTTATCATTCTAAAAAGCAGTGTTAGTTTAAATGTGATCCTTGGGCTACCTACATCTGAAACACCCAGAGAGCTCTTAACCGTGGAGGTTCCTGACCTCTCCAACAGACTGATCAAAGTCTCTGGATATGAACTTCAAAATACACATTTTAAGCAATTAATCCTGGTGGTTCAAATACATATTAAATTATGCGAGTTTCCTGCAGAAGGATAAAAAGATGCCACTTATCCACAAAGGGCAAAGGAAGAAATTAATGTTCTCCTCCAGAAAATCCAGCCTTTAACACCTTTTCCACCTGGCACTGCACACTGAGTTTGTAGAACTCCTCAAGTTAATGAGATAGCAAATTTTAATGATTTGTTCCTAGTCCTTGTCCTGAGAACAAATTATACAGAAACACAAACAGATGGTTTTCTGTTATCTATTTTTTAAACACTCTAAGTAAATTGAAAATACAATGTGTTATTATCAGACAGCAGCTGCACCAAAACCTACTAAACTAAAATTCAAGGTCATTTTGAAAAGAGAAAAAAGGTAGCTGGGTTTAAGCATTGCTTTTTAATTGAAAGCCTGTATTAAATCCTGAACTCATTCTAATGTTTTTAAACAGCTCTGATTAGTTGCTACAAAATATAAGGACGCTACCTTTTTCTTATTTTCATGATTATCATTCTTCATTCTTTCAATGTCTATTCCTCTTTTCTTGTTATTTATTACCCTGTGTCTTCACCTATCAAGAAGGTTCTTGAGTCCATTTCTATATATTTTCTCACTAGACAAGTTTGGCTGTACAATATTCATTTCCTCTGAGAAACCTGACCTCTTGAAAAGTCTTTTCTGGCAGTCTCTTCTCTGATAGGAAATACAATTTTACATTTACCCAAGTATAAAACCACATATGGGCTTCATCCTCCAGACAAAAATGGGAGCAAAGAACTGAGTGATGCCAACTTTCACTAAACCTGTTCTTTTCTCATGTTTATAATTATTGCCTCATTACTTCATGGAAGCACAGGTCTCAGCTGTAGTAAAACTCTGGAAAAGAATGAAGGTGAAATGCAAAGTAGTTGACCATATTGTGAAAGTATATCTCCCTTCTTCATGTGCCCTTAGCTAAACTGTAAATTTACCTTTTCCAGCCTTTACTATAAAGATATTAATTCTCACCTCCTCAAGTCATGAGAAGAACTGGAGAGGAGTAAGAGTGAAAAAGAGGATATTGACACTGAGTAGGAAAGATATAGAAAACTGGTCTCAGGGCATCCTATTATCTTGTAGACCAAACCACAAAGGAGGGAAAGTATTTGAAGAGGGAAGCTTTCAAAGAGCATTCTTTTGGCAGAGCTAAATCTATTGGTTGGAGAATCCATTTCCTAGGATTCCACTTCAATACCTCAAAAGGCCTCAAAGATGCATTTAATACCCCTATTTCCCAGTAGCTATTCTCAAGTTTGCACTATTCTTCCTCTCTTTGTTTCTAAGCAAAATCATTATGTAATAAAAATATTTCTCTCTAAACTCAACATAAAGATGAATCAAGTCATGGGTTAAGACTGATTAACAAAAATATTCCTAAATTACAAACAGTATTATTAGCTAATGTCTAGAATAAAGCTAAATGTTCAAAAGAATAAAATTTTCAAAAGAAATCTTTTGCTGACAACTAACAGAAAAGTCACCAAATATGCAAACCTAGTAAAAATACAAATGAATTTTTTGTTTTGTTCTTTCATCCAAAAACTCTCACTTCCACTTAAAAGAAAAGTTATTTAAAACATGGTAGAGAAACAAGGCAAAACCACTGGGGAAAAAAACATTTCTGAAAGTCTGTTTTACTCCTGAACTGTAAATTCTTTGATTACAGAGGGAGCAAAATACTAACTGTAAGAAAATGAAGCCACACTTATAAAATAAGCAGTCAATAGGGAACTTACAGACAAGGAAAACATGAAGGACATTTTGACTCATATATACCATGCTGGGATCCTAAGCAACTGTAAGAAGATGGAAGGGTAGAACTCAGAGCAGCAGCCCACTTGTAAGTGGAAGTTGCTACTGGATGGTGGAGAGGATTCCTATCCCACAAGTTTGTGCAATTAGAGTCAAAGTTCTAAGACAGATTTTCTGTTTCCAATTACAAACCACCCTGGCTACTTCAAGATACTCTAGCAAACGTAGTCATATGTTAAATGTTACATATATATTAAAGATTATACAATAAAAGAATCCTTACATTTTTTTTTAAAAAAGATACTCTAGCAGTGACTGAAGTGTGGACAAAAGGTCATATAGTAACTAAAAATCCAAGAGCTAAGATTTATCAGAGTTAAATGCTGAAACTTGTGAAGAAGAGTATCATCCTGGTTGGGGATATGGGCCAGATATTTGGCATGGTATCTGCAGGAAGAGTTTTATGACCCACAATTTCCAACTCCATTATCACAGTCTTTCCTTATCTTCCCTAAACATAATTCTCCTTTCTAATCAAGCTTTCTTTTTCTTTAGGCTCCACTTCCCATGAGACATTATGGATGTCTCCATGCCATCCCTTCTTGTATGAATTCCCTCCCGAGAGGGCAGGGGACCCAGGCTGTGTAGATACACGTCATTATAAGTTGGTACTTGTTTCTAATATGGCTGTACAATGTTTAGCATGATGACTCAAGAGAAGAAAAGAGGACTACGGGTCTTTTAGTAGTGGGGAAACTAGAATGACCATGTCTGAAGGGAGAAAACCTATATTGTTAAAAAACAAGGATGTAAAATAATGAACACAGTTTTAATAAAAACAAATTCCTAAACTGATGAAAGTCAAAAAAGAAGAAAAAAGAATGTTATCATCCCCTCCCCAGGTGAGAAGCCAGAAGTCACCGATGCCAGCATCAGGCCTTTGGGAGGGTCCCTCTGTTGCAGCAGATCTGGAGAGTCACCCCCTTCACCCAGGTTCCTGAGAGAACCCGCCTGACCTTTCCCCTCCCCAGGTGAGACACAGGAAGTCACTGGTGCCAGTTCTGCCATTGGCACTGTTGCAAATTGGTAAACTAAATTACAGATCTACTCACAATCTGGAAAACATTACTATCAACATGCCAAACAACACCAGAGTCATGGTTTCTCAATATATAGAACAAGTCAGAAAGCAAAATGCAGTAAGGAGAAAAACTATAGATATGCAAGCAAGCCCTACAGGAAATAATCTATCACTACCAAAGAAAAGATAATCTCCATCAAACACAAAGGAAGACATTGAAGATGTGATGTGTATCTCAGACAAAGATTCCAAAATCAACATGCTAAACACACTCCAGCAGATAAGAGAAGAATCAGAAAAAAAAAAAGAACAACAGAATGATAGAAGCATTTGATGCACTAAGGGAAGAAGTACAAAAATATAAAAAAAAAGCATCAACATGTATAACTTAATCAATGAACTGAAGAATGAAAATGAATCCCTAAAAAAATTGAAGGAGACCCAAAATTTAAGAGTTGCAATAGATGAGCTCAAAAATGATGAGCAGGGAAAAGCCATGGAAGCAGATTAGATGAAATAGAAGAACAACTCAGCACACTTGAGCATACAGAAATAGAGAGGATGAAGAGAGAAAAACAAAGTAAGAAGAAAAGCTGAGAGATATGTCAGATTCCTTAAATAAAATAAACAAAAGAGTAATAGGAATCCCAGAAGGAGAGGAGGAAGTCATGGGAACTGAAAGACTATTTAATATAATAATAGAGGAGAACTTCCCAAATCTGAAGAAAGAAATGAAAATAGACATACAGGAAGCAAAAAGGACACCAACCTACTTTAATGAAAGAAAAGCCACAGTGAGACACATCATCGGAAAACTTCCAAGAACCCAAGATAAGGAAAAAATAATGAGAATGGCTAGAAAAAAGAAAAAGATAACCTACAAAGGAAAATCCATTAGACTGACTTCAGATTTTTATAAAGAGACTCTCCAGGCAAGGAGAGAATGGAGTCACGTCTACAAAAAAATTCCAAGAAAAAAAACTACCAGTCACAAATACTCTATCCTGCAAAACTATCCTTCCTCTAGAAAGGAAAAATTAGAACCTTCTCCAACAAGCAAAGTCTCCAGAAATTTGCTACCGCTAAACCCCCACTCCAAGAAATTTTGCAGGAGACCTCAAGATCAAAGCTATAGAAGAACAAATAAAACAACCAAAAGAAAACAAACCAAATCAAAACCCCAAAATGACCACCAGAAAACCATTAGAATCTCAAACATCAATAATCACCCTAAATGTCAATGGTCTAAACTTAGCAATCAAAAAAGGAAGAGTTACAGGCTGGATCAGAAAACAGAACCCAACATTCTGCTGCCTCCAAGAAACACATCTGACCTCTAAGGATAAGAATAGACTTGAAACATAGACTGAAGGTACAGGGCTGGAAAACTATATGACAGTAAAATGGCCCCAACAAGAAAGCAAGGGTTGCCATTCTTATATCAGACAGAGCAATTCAAATTAAGAAAAGTGACAAAAGATAAAGATGGCCACTACCTAATGGTTAAAGGGTCAATCCACCAAAAAGACATAACAATAATCAACATATATGCACCTAATGAGGGAGGACCAAAATTCATAAAACTACTAGTAGAAATGAAACCAAATATTGGTGAGAATACATATGTGGTAGGAGATTTTAGCACACCACTCTCACCAAAAGACAGATCAACAAAACAGCAACTATACAAAGACACAAAATCTTTAAAGGAAGATCTAGACTATGTACAGGACACGGCACCCCCAAGGAAAAGAATACAATTTCTTTTCAAATGCACATGGTTCATTCTTTAAAACTGACCATATATAAGGCCACAAGACAAACCTGAACAAATACACAAAGATTAAGATAATACTAACCTTTTTCTCTGATCATAAAGGCATCAAATTAGAAATCAACAATGAAAAGAAAAGAAGGATAGTAAACACTACATGGAGACTGAATAACAGGTTTTTAGAAGATCACTAGGTAAAAGAGGAAATCAAAGAAGGAATTAAAACATACATGAAGACAAATGACAAAGATGACACAACATTCCAACATTCCAAAATGTGTGGGATGCAGCAAAAGCAGTATTAAGAGGAAAGTTTATAGCAATACAAGCCCAAATAAAAAGAATTGAAACACCCCAAAGAAATATTCTAATCTCCCAATGTGAGCACCTAGAAAAAGAGCAACAAAAACAAAAATCCCAAACCCAGCAGAAGACAAGAAATAACAAAAATAAAAGCAGAGATTAATGAAATAGAGACCAAGAGACCATCAAGAAGATAAACAAAACCAAAAGCTGGTTCTTTGAAAAAATAAATAAAATTGATAAACCCCCTGCAAGGCTTACAAACAAAAGAAGAGAGAAAACTCAAATAAACAGGATCATAACAAAAAGGTCGTTGTCATAGTACAACAGACCCAGCAGAAATCCAAAATATAATTAGGGACTACTACAAATATCTATATGCAAACAAATACAACAACCTGGAAGAGATGGACAAATTCCTAGGACAATACAGTCATCCAAAATTGAACAAAGAAGAAATAGAGAACTTAAACAGGTCAATCATTGCAGTGAAATTGAGGTAGTTATCAGAACTCTCCCTAAAAACAAGAGCCCATGTCCAGATGGTTTTGACCAAATGAATTCAACCAAACATTCAAAGAGTAACTAACACCAGTACTGTTAAAACTCGTTCAAAAAATTGAGAAAGAAGAAAGCTACCAAATATGGTCTATGAAGCAAACATTATTAATTCCAAAACCAAATAAAGATAATGCAAGGAAAGAGAAATACAGACCAATCTCCCTAATGAACACAGGTGCAAAATCTCTAAACAAAATCTTGGCAAACCAAATCCAACATTGCATAAAAAGGATTATCCGTGACCAAGTGGAATTCATCCCAGGGGCACAGGGATGGTTCAACATCCAAAAAACAATCAACATAATCCACCACATCAACAAAGAGAAAAACAAAAACCATATGATCATACCAATAGATGAAGAAAAAGCATTCAATAAATAAAGTTCAGCATCCTTTCATGAAGAAAGCTCTGGAAAAAAATGGTATAAAAGGAACATACCTCAACATAACAAAAACTATATACATGACAAACCCACAGCAAATATCCTCCATGGGGAAAAACTGAAATCATTTCAATTAAGGTCTGAAACCAGGCAAGGATGCCCACTCTCTCCACTCCTTTTCAACATAGTTCTGGAAGTCCTAGCTAGAGCAATAAGACAAGAGAAAGACATAAAAGGACTCCAAATAGGGAAAGAAGAAATAAAGCTAGCATTATACATGGGTGATATGATACTTTATGTAGAGAACCCAGAAAAATTTACAGAAAAGCTAATTAAAACAATAAATCAATTCAGTAAGGTAGCTGGATACAAAATCAATACACAAAAATCAATATATTCATATAGTCAAAGAATCAACAGAAGAAGAAATTTTAAAAAAACACTTCATTTACCATCGCACCAAAGAAAATCAAATACTTGGGAATAAACCTAGCAAAAGAAGTAAAAGACATATACAAAGAAAACTGTAAAACATTCTTAAAAGAAATAGAAGATGATGTTAAAAAATTAAAAAATGGAAAGACATTCCCTGTTCATGGATTGGAAGAATCAACATTATCAAAATGGCCATACTACCAAAGGCAATCTACAGATTCAATGCAATTCCAATAAAGATCCCAATGACATATTTTAAAGAGATAGAACAAAAATTATTGAAATTTATATGGAACAACAAAAGACCATGAATAGTCAAAACCCTTTTGACAAACAGAAGAGAGAATGAAGGTATTACTATTCCAGACCTCAAACTATACTACAAAGCTGTAATACTTAGAACAGCATGGCACTGGTACAAAAACAGACAAACAGACCAATGGATCAGAATCAAATACCCAGAAATAAAACCACACATATATGTCCAACTAATCTTTGACAAAGGGGCAAAAAACATACTCTGGAACAAGGATAGCCTCTTCAGTAAATAGTACTGAGAAAAATGAATCAAGACATGTAAAAAAATGGACCAGGACAACACCTCACACCTTGTATGAAAATCAACTCAAAATGGATAAAGGACTTGGATGTGAGACCTGCAACCATAAAATACATAAAGGAAAACCTGGGCAAAACCCTTCATGAATTTCACCGCAGAAATCCATTTTAGGAAACAACTATGGCTGGCAAAACAATGAAGGAAAACATAAGCAGCTGGGACTATATCAAACTAAAAAGTTTCTGTACAGCAGAAAAGACAATAAGCAAAACAAAAAGAAACCCAACCAACAGGGAGAAAATTTTTGCCCTCCAGACAAGTGACAAGGGTTTGATGACAAAGATCCACAAAGACTCCTACAGCTCAACAAAAACAAAGCAAAAAAAAAAAACCCAGTCAAAAAATGGGAAGAACTAAAAAGACACTTCACCAAAGAGGAGACACAGATGGCTAATAGGCATATGAAAGAATGCTCCACATCACTAATAATCAGGAAAATGCAAATTAAACTGAGATACCATCTTACACCAGTAAGAATGGCCCATATAAATAAAATGGACAATAAGTGTGGGTACAGATGTGGATTGCAGCTCTGTTTACAATGATCAAGATTTGGAAATAAACCAAATGCCCCAAAACTGACAATTGGCTGAAAAAAATGTAGTATATGTACATGATGGAATACTACACATCAATCAAGGAGGACACATATGTCATTCACGGCAGCATGGATGGAACTAGGAGTTGTATTAGCAGAAATAAGACAAAAAAGAAAATGAGAAATACAGAATGATCTCACTTATATGATGGATATAGGAAAAAACAAGCAAACAAATAAGAAAAATTAGAAACAACCAATGGGACTGAACAATGGAGCAAGAGAGGAGGAGAGAGAAGAGGGCAGGGGAGGCGAAGGGCACAAAAGAGTGGGATGATTAACAGGTGTTAGGGGAAAGCCCTGGGGTACACAATAATATAATATAAATATAAATACACATGTATATGCAAAATTTAAAAATTTTAAATTAAATTTAATAAAACCAGCCATCACAGAGATAGTTGACATTCTTTGTTAATATCTCTTCTATACCACTCCCCATTATACATTTCCAGAAATAATAATCAGCACACTGGATTTGATGTTTGTCATTCCTGTGGTGTTTGAAACTTTTAAATCACACATCAGTAAATAGTATATTATTTTGCATGGTTATAATTTTGTAATTATGGTATTGTAATATGTATATCTATCTGTATGTAACTTGTTTTCTTCCCATAAAAAAATTTTTAGAAAAGAATGTTATCTCAGTACACTCACTGTAACTTTTTTTAATCATACTTGTTACTACTGCTGAATACACCTTTCCTACCTCCATAAGTTGACCTATCAGAAGATATATAGTAGTTCACCATCAAGGATTATCTCCAAGAGCAGTTTCAAATAGCTATCCTTGCAGTATCTAATTGGGACTAAAGTAATTTTCTTATTTTTTTAATTGAAGTGCCTATTGGTTTACATTCTCATTACTGCTTCAGACGTATAGGATTTTCCTCTCAGATTAGTGACTATAGTACACCCACTACCAAAGCCCTCATAGTCCTTGTTCATGGTTCACTGTTCTCTCTCCTTACCCTGCTATCAGCAAGAAGGAAAATATATGCTTTTTAATATTATGTTTAGGTAAAGAAGGGGAAAAAACAATAGGGTGTAGAAGACAGGAGAAATTAGCAAGAAAAGACTTGCTAAGCATTATAAAAATGAGGAAGCCTGGAAAGAAAAGATTCATTACCTTTTACCACACTAAGTATGTTTCTCCAATCTTACCAGTATTCAACTTGGTCATAAATTTATACAATATTTAGGAGCTAAAAAAATATTAATTGAATAAATTCAGCCTTTTTCAACTGAAACTTTTAATTACAACATTAATCCCTCTCCAAGGGTTCCTTTGCTGGGTTAGTTTCTGAGTATTTCTACCTCACAGAATTTATTTCTACTATGGAATAGAGAATGGGGAAAGATGAACTAATGTAAGACATGAAAAAAATGGATACTTTTCACCCTCTGATTCACCAGAGAGATAGCAATAGGATTTTGTTTTCTTTACATCCCAATTAGGTCATCCATAACCATACTGGGCGAGATATAAGTATTAAAATATCCCAAATCCACTCTGAATGTCATGTAGAATTCATTTGTAAAACCATCTGGTCCTGGGCTTTTGTTTTTAGGGAGAGTTTTTATGACTGCTTCAATTTCACTGCTAGTGATTGGATTGTTTAGAATCTCTATTTCTTCTTCGTTCAGTTTTGGGTAGTTGTATTTTTCCAGGAATTTGTCCATCTCATCCAGATTGTTGTATCTGTTTCCATATAGATGTTCATAGTAGTCTCTGATTATCCTTTGAATTTCTTTTGTGTCTGTGGTGATTTCTCCTTTCTCGTTTGTGATTCTATTTATTTGGGTCTTTTCTTTGTGAGCTTT